>CAJPEV010000251.1:0-154816 GCA_905338385.1 Darwinula stevensoni
AGGAAATCAACGCCATTCCGCCTGAGATAACCCAGAGAGTGATGGAGAACTTCCGGGAACGTCTTCAGCAATGTATTGCCAACGACGGCCGCCATTTGCCTGATATGATTTTTAAAACCCATTAAAACGAAACTGTTTTTTATGTACTTTTCAGAAATATATGCATTTTTTTTCTAGATAGCTTCGTTCATTTTTTTATACCCCTTCAAAATGTGGGAGATCTTTATGCCCCACCCTGTACAATATGCAAATGTTAATTTAAATATCAGGTAGCTTCAAGTAGTTTATGGAAAACTGTTATATATGCATTTCTAAATGTGCCATGATCATCAAAACTTGTGTTTGTCAAGAGACATGCTATGAATGCACTTCACAGTAATTTGAAGTTCTGCCTCCACCACATGCCTGAGAGGCACTGCATGTATGACAGGCTTACATAAGTCAGTTGTCACAAGGCATTCAAACAGGAAACAGGTTGATTAATGAGTGATGTATAAACATCACTTTTTTTTTTGTCCCTGAGGAAAATGCCAAAAGGAGACTTTGACAATGCTGAAAGAAGCATGTGGAGAGAGTGCAATGAAAAAGTTACATGTTTACAAGTGGCCATGCAGTTAAAGCCGCTGCAACAGCTATGAAGATGCTCCTGAAAAATGGATTCCAAAAGAAATCTGAGTTGTATGGATGTGGAAAAAGTGTACAGCTATACAGGAACAGTCATTAGAAGGAAATGTCGTGTAAAGGTATCTATTTTGCACTAATATTGTAATATGACATGTTTCCATGAACTTTTTGAAGTTACTTCATAGAAGCCTAGGTTTCTAGAGGTTTCAGTACAGGGGGTGGCTGTTACATATCAATAGGATGCCCTAACACTGGAAGAAGAATGGGATTGGAGACAGGACAGGACAATATTTAAATGATGAGTAATCATTTTGTTAAACTTGAACATGAGAGTTATGAAAGAGTCCAAAGCAAATACTCGAATGGGAGTCAGGTTGGAAGATGATCGATGTTCTTTCTGAGACAGGACAATGGCAGCTGCAGCTGTAGCCATGGATGCTGCATATGGCTGTGGTGGCCATGCTGTTGATGTCCTGGTGGCTGTGGTGACTGAACCTGTATCTCCAATCTTCGGCTTCAAAGCTTCAATGACCTCCACAGTTGGCACCTGATAATGATACTTTTCTCAGTAGTAGGAAAGGAAAAACCATGCCAATTTATATCAGATTCTAACCCCTACCTTGGGCTTCATCAGACCAAGCATTTTCTCCTGCTGTTCAAGTTGCATTTGAATCTCACTCTCTATCCATTTTAGATACTGTAAAGACAAAATAAATTAATGAGACCAAGGGCAACTACATCAAATGTAAACAAAAACAATGAGTTTATTCTTGATTATTTTGATCAAATGCCACAAGATGTATGCAGTCAAAACAAATTAAAATGATTTCTGAAAGATTAGAGAAGGAATGGTTAAAAGTTGGAGGTTTTTTTTTTACCACATCCTGTACATGATGTGACAAAAAAAAGACTTTTTTTTTTACAGCCAATATGTAAACCACAGACAAGTTCAGACACATCTGTAGTGACGTTGATATTTTAATAGATTCAGTTGACCTAGTTGTTAAAGTATGGTGTACTGCTGAAGAAGCCAGTGTCTAAGTCCTTTGTCATAAAAATGTCTGACAGTCACATTAAATAGCTAAGCAACATCAAATTTTACATCAAGTTTAAGAAATCAGCTATAAACTATTTTAACCCTTTGAGGAGTGGGTTTTTTTATGTCCAGAAGATTGCCCATAGTGAATACATGGAGGGCAGAGGATGTCAGCCCATATATATACTGTACAGGCATACTCATTAGAGAGTAAAAAAACAGGTGTATGGGGATAAGATGATGTCTGAAATTAGAGTTTTTGAGTGGTTTCAGAGGTTTAAAGATGGGAGGGAAGACACCAATAGCAATGAAAGATGTGGTTGTTCAAAAACATGTACAATGTAAACAAACATTGAAAAGGTTCGAGATTTGATTTGAGCTGATCAATGCCTAACAATTAGACTGTTAGTAGACATGACTAACATGTCAAGAGTCTATCTGCTCATTCAGTATTGACAGACCATCTTCCAATGAGGAAGGCTTGTGCCAAGTTCACTCCTATACTTTTGGCAGTGGAACAGAAAGACCGACAAGTTGACCCGAGTTCTTAAAGGGATCCAGAGAAGACTTTCAGAGATGTTTCCAACAGTGGTAGCACTACTGGAATAAATATATGGTTTCACAAGGGAATTACTTTGAAGGAGACATGTCCAGGGCTAGTAGTTTTTTAAAATAACTCAGTCTCAGAATTTTTTGTCATACCTTGTATACAGGAGCGAATTAAACACACATACAGGAAAAAAGACATTAATCAAGCAAGATAGACTCTAGTAGAATGTCTAGTAGCATGGTACAGGTAGTACAGTATGTCCAGCATCCCAAGTTCATTTCATATAAATATACAGTTCATAATCAACTGATCAGAACTTGGCTCTGACTGATCTGATAGCATTTGGTGCACCCCCTTCAAAGTTTATTATTGTTATAAAACCAAGAGAAATGGCTGTGAGAACCTGAACTGAAGAAATATGTTGTGTCTTGGAGAAGAACTTATCCAGCTGCCTCATGAAGTCCGAGAGGAGCTGTGTGACAAGCAGACTCCCTTTCTTGTCATTCACCTGTATTCTTTTCTGTAAATCACATGAGAAAACATGTTTTTATCCATTTCTTCAACTAAACTAATGCTAATGGTGGATATCAGGGCAAAGACTCACCAGAGCAGAAATAAGATCCTCAGCTGTCATCCGATCCTTGCCTTTCCCTACCTGGCTTGAGCAAGATGCTGCCCTCACTTTCATTTCAACCCTAAGAGGAAGTATCCAGTGACTCAATTTATTGCCAGTATATCTTCTTACAGGAAATAATGAATTTCAGAATGCATTTACATACTTGGCATCAAGAGTGACTATAGATGAGCTCTGCTCTGGTTCTCCATGATGCCTTTTTGGTTCTAAAATAAAACCATGCAAATCATGGAAGGGCATTATATTGATTCCATGATCAAATGTCACTCTACCACTCTACCAATTACCACTTGGTTTCCAAATGTCTGAATAGAAAACAATTTTTCATGACATCTTGAAGTATTGCCAATGTAGGCCTACATATAGAACTGAATGGACAAACCAGGTGCAAGTTGGTGATCAGGTGATGATTTCCTCTTCTCTCCCATTATCTCTGATTCATTTTCTTCAGTTTTGTTATGTTCACTCTCCTTCCCTGGGAAGAGGAAGATTTTTCTTTTCAGTTCAATTTGTCTATTTTAAATAAAGCTGGTTACACTGGACTGAAACATTTCCCTTCCCCACAGCCATCAATAGTAGGCCCATAGGTATAAAGGCAAAGAGGATATTCTAAAATAAACTCCTCAAAATTTGCCTTTTCATTATTTTCCGTAGAAGCTTTTTTATTTTTAGCCCACACACAGAGCTCATGAATCTTCAGTCTGAAATTTAACAAGTGGACTTCATTGAGTCAGAGAAGGGTAGTAATAGAGTACTCATGCTCATAATTCCATGCGGAGCACATATAAATTAGTGCAGAAGTGGAAACATTTTTTTGGGCTTGCCTTATAAGTCTTGGTGTTAAGGATGAGGACTAATTAATTCATCACTGGCAAGTTACACCTTTATTGGAGTATAACGATTGGCAAATTGATTCACACCACTTTGAACAAAAGGAGTAAAAGTAAATCACTTATTTCACAGGAGATATACCTTCACCTCCATGTATGCACCATAAAAATAATGTGAACAACGTTAAGGTAAAATGAATTCATTCGCAAATCACTGTGGGATGACCTAGGCTTACCTGCATTGGAGTTGATTCTCTGCTACCCCCCTCCCCCCCTCCCCACAAGGAGCAAAATCATTTTGCAACCACATGACAGAGAAAAAACAAACAGTTTGGCTCTCAAAAATTCCTGTTTTGTACAGGACTCCTGAGTCCTGCCAGGAAAAAAAGGTCAACCAAGCAATCTCACCTTTGCCAATGGTCTTAGCATGTTGGCTGAGGAGACAAGGTAAGCCTTCAAAATGCCATTATGGCTATTTTTGTTTGTGGCATACCCAAAGGATTAATTGCTCAAAGAACCCAAATGAAGATTCATACCATGGGGATTCTTTCCATTTGACCATTCTTTCTTAAAGAATATAACCCAAGGTGCAGAGTAGTTTGAGGCTTTTAATTTTGACTTTTCTATGAGGTACCTATTGTAAAAAAGACAACTTGTCTAACTCACCAGTTATTACTTTGATCTTGGATAGACTGCGTCCATCTTCCATTTCAATGTCTCTGGCCATCTCTGCTATGGCCTCTGGTGTGCTCTCACCCTTCATCTCCTTCACCTCTTCCTAGCAATGGATAAAAAAAAAAAAAACAGTATATAGCCATATGCTTTTAACATATGATAGTGAATGGCATGAAATGAATTTAATGAAACTAACAATGAATTTTGTTCGATGAGGGAGGCTGAGGATGTGACGGAACATTCCATCGTAGAAGCCTTGGAAATCACACAAGGTGCATTTGTACTTTGGCTCTAGGTCTGGGCAACGGCTTACATCTTCCTCTATGTACATGGCCCCTGAATCAATATGAAATATAGTAATACCAAATGTACTGTACATGCAAAGAGAATCCCCACTCCACTATTAGGATTGATTAATTTATGGGACATACCTATCACAGGTTCACAGGTTTCCCTAAGTTTCTTTTGAAGAGCACCAGGGGAACCAGGCAAGCGCTTGACTTTTGGAGGCCCAGTTGCAACAATTCCATTGTTCACCAGACCAACCTTACCTTCTGTTCTCTTTTTCAAGATATTCAGTGCCTTCAAAAAGAGAGATGGAAACACCTCCTTCATACAATCACCTTGTAAATCTGCACATCAATAATCTGGGATTCCCATGTGCATGAGGAAAATCCTGTGGCCCTGGCAAAAACTCTATAAACCTCTTATTTTAGCATGCTCTGGCTAACTTGGATGCTGTTTCTTTGGAATTGACACTTTTCAAAGAATTTTAACAAACTGTCATTCTGAGTTCTGACTTCTTTGGAATCCTCTCATAAGAATCAGAAAAATTAAATTGTCAACATGATAAGAGAAATGATATTGGAGAATATATGTATTAAAACTGAAACAAAATAGGAGAGTTTTGCTAAGAAATAAAACAAAAACTAAATAAATTCAGTTTTGTTACCCAGCCCAGCTGTGTAACAAAAGTAAGCACTAAGAAAAAGAGGTGAATGAGTTTTTTTTCTTTTCATTTCCACCTCTTATATCTCTATTTCAGGGATCGAAAGTCCTCCTGGTCAAGCCCCCCTCATCCCTTCCTTCAATGGAACCTCTATGGAATTTGCATTCATTCTCAACTATATAGCAAGTCCATACCTATCTCAAAATAAACAAGTCACCTGAATTCTACTTCAATGAGAGCTTACTGCATTTTGTGTCTGTCTGGCAATTGAAAAAACTTGAAACTTGAGCAGATTCCAACAAATGTTTTTCTTTTCCCTTTCCCAAACAAAACATGGTTTCCCCCTAATTTTAACAGAGGATTTAAATACAATTCCTCAAGTTTTGCTCATTTGAACAGCAGACCTGAAGTATGCAAACATAATAGAAGGTCTTGTGATTTGAAATCAAAATCCCAACCCAACCATCCCCTCCCACTTCCACGAGACATATTTGGGTTGCCTTGTCAACCTCCATAAGTATGCAGGGCACTCAGAAAGTTTCCAGACATTACTTCATGGAATGGGTCATAAATGAAAGGTTTTCTAAACCTTCAGCTCCATGTGAGATGAGACTGTGTACAAATTTTCAAATATATACTTTTTCAGGTGATTGATTTATGGCATTTCACACCCTGGATGCCTGTAGTTTTTTTTTCTGGCTTCAGTCATAACTGTTCGGTGTAAGGTTCACCTGCCATTGCTCACCACTCCCTTCAAAATTCAGCAAACCAGAATGCTGGGCTCCATCACAGGGCACCACCCACAAATGCACCTTGCAACCTAGCAATGCTCTGCTCTTGGGTTAAGCCACACTGGAAATCACAAAAGTGCTCGTGGCTTAGTTCCATTGCAGGAAAAAAGCTTTCAGAATAGCAGGGTATAAAACAGCATAAATAAAATACCCAATGAGGTTCATGTTTACAAATTTGTACACAGACTCCTATCAAGTGGAGCTGAAAGTGTAGAAAAGCTTTCATGTGAGATCATTTCCATGAAGTCACATCTGCAAACTTTCTGAATGCTCCACATACCATATTGACCTTGATTTGAGCCAAAATAATAAACACATCATTACAGATCATACCACAAAAACAAGACAGATCTCTGACTGGCAATCTTCAGTTCTTGCTAACTAATTCACTATTACAATCACAAGAGGAAACAGTTGTACCTTGATATGTCGAGTCCCTTCAATGTGGGCTTCCATCATGGCATCACTCGTAAGCTCAATGTTACAGACCTGGAAACCCAATGAACATAGTGATACACAGGAAAGCCAAATCTAGAGGTTGACAGAAAACTGTGAAGCTCTTTACTTTGCAATATAAGTGTCTTCTTGGTCTCCCTCCACCTGTGAAAGTGATTGCTCAATGAAAAATATGAATGCCAGGCAAGGTTCTATAAAATTATAAAGGCTGAGCAAAATATCACCTACCAATGCTTGTATCAAGGGCAGGCTCAACCTCTTGTTCAGTGATGCCATAAAATCGGTCATGTTGGTTCCAGCTGCGATGATGATTGAAACCTCTTCCAGACCCTCGTCCCCATGGCATATATCCCCCACGGGGTGGTCGAGACCCTCGAGCTCCACCAAAGCCCCAATTTGAGCCCCACCCACCCCTACCATGACCCTGCCACCCCCTCCCACTTCCATGATACATATTTGGGCTGCCTTGCCAACCTCCATAAGTACCATATTGACCTTGATTTGAGCCAAAAAAATCAACACATCACTACAGATCATACTAAGTAAATAAGAATGTACTAATGCATGAATAGCCTACTCAGAAACATTCTCAGGAAAATGCATGCCACCAAACACCAATCCTTAGAGCTTATAGCCTTTTCATTTTAGGAATATTGGTCCTGCTTCAGTAAAATCTGACTTCATGAACTCTTGTATAACCCATGACCAAATGACTGACCAGAAGATCACATGATGGAATTCAGACAATGTCTGACTTTTCATCATGATCTTCCTTTGAAAATCTGGCAGATCTCAACTGAAAATACAGAAAAAGTTCCTCATTATCTACAATAAGCCTAGGTCTATGCCTACATGGTAAATTTGTAGATGTGAGTCACTTCTGGACACTTATTTATTCTTGAATTTCTAATTCTGAAACTCAAGTGCTGAATCTAAGATTGATTTATGAATCATTACCCCTCATCTGAACCAGGCTTGGGACTCACACTCAACCTCATTTCCTTGAATCTAAACAGGCTCATCCCAAAAGGCATGTCATCCAGTCTCAGAGACATGCTCCTAACAAGTATCTAATAATTACATCAAGCCTACCCATAAGTTGTACATTGTGTTGGCCTGATTCAATTAATTTCTCTCAATAGGACCCATGCAAGAACTGTATGAAGAAAGCAGGAAAATAGGAAAGCTAGTCCTAAGAATGTGTACTGATAGGATATGCATATGGGAAAAAGAAGGCCCAAACTTTTCACCCATGCATTGATAAGAAAACCAGACCCCCAGATCAGGTCACAAGACTTGATTCTGGACCTGGTTTATACAGGTCATGGATACAGATGAAAGAAACTGGATTATCCCAATGTATATCACATCTGCACATGTGATATGACAATGGGAACCCAGACTCACCAGCCATATCAGCCACAAGATGATTTCCTAATCCTCTTGCGGATTCCGAGTTCAGGAGCCTCAACCCAAGTCCTCAAATATGCCCAATGGCTGCCCAAACTGAGTAGGCTAAGGCTAGGGAATATGGACCCTATCCACGAGACACATTGGCAGAGACCAAAGAGCCCACTTTGCTTCAAGTGAGCTATATAGTCCTTCTTGTAGGACTAGGCCTATTTCTGGCCCTGTTCTTGTTAAAACAACTGCAACACAAAGAAGTGGAGCATAAAAAAAGGCCAAGGCTTATCATAGGCCGTGCTAACGCATACAGTGAGCAAATTTGGTGGAACACGGGGTTTGACAAGTCTTTTGGCATTTTTCCATCACCACCAGACATTCAGCCATGGCCCACTTGGAAGCGAAACAAGAGATTTCCGTCTGAATTTTTAATCGCGGCAAGGTTATCATAACTGCGGGAAGAGCGAATAAAAAGCCTGCCGAGGCAAACTCACCGTCTCCTATTCACAAATTCGCCAAACGCCAACTGCAACTACACCAACTACATCTAGTGTATTTGTACTGTTTTTGCGCAAGCCCAATAGAAAAACGTCGCCCTTCCATTCCACCGAACGCACGGCAGCCATGATGACGATGTCGATGATCCGGGTCACTGCTGATCTTGGCCTTCAAAGGGATAGAAAATGCAGTGTACACGAAACAAATCATGGAATAAGTAATTTTTCGTACTTCACACCAGTCACGAATACAGTAATTTTTTTTAATTATCGGAAGAAAGATGGCATCTGGTGAAGAGTCATTCCTCTCTTCGTCAGAATATCAGATCTGTCAACATGGAAAAAACATGAAGACCTCTGTGGCCTGGAGAGCATGAAAAGCACGTGCGGACGATATTGCACACGTTGAGGGGGGTCATTGTTAATTGTGAGCGTCTTTCTTGCATTTTAGACAATGGAAACGGTAAAGAAAGTGAGGAAGGCGTTTAGGAGGCATTTCATCGACGTACTTCGACTTTATGTGATGGGAGGCACAGGCGGAAACGGCCTCCCTCGGTATGGCGGCATTGGGGGTCCAGGTGGGAACGTCTATGTCGTTGCCAAAGAAGGTAGACCATCCCTTTCTTCTCGCTTTTTTTTTGTTCTATTTGACATTACGCATTTTCGATTATCTCTTTCAAAGACACCACCCTGAAAGTCTTGGTGAAGAAGCACCCAAACAAGAGATTCAAGGCAGGCATGGGAGGGAACAGTCACAAATACCACATTCTTGGTACACCAGGAGAGAACATTCATATTCCCGCCCCAGTTGGAGTCATTGTGAAGACAGATCATGGAGCATGTCTTGGTATGTCAAAAGAGACTGACATGATCTCTACATGGATTGAAACTTTTTTTTTCACATATTTTCACTTTTAGGCAATCACGTTGCTAACCTGAATGTTGATGTGCTTGGGTTTTCTGTATTTTACATAGGATCCCTTGATGTGGCAGGAGAAAAGGTCTTGGTTGCAAAAGGTGGTCTTGGAGGAAATCCCATCAATAATTTCCTTGGACAGAAGGCTGTTCCTAATTTTGTGACCTTGGAACTGAAACTTATAGCTGATGTTGGTTTAGTTGGCTTTCCCAACGCTGGGAAATCAACCTTATTGCGTGCCATATCTCAAGCAAAGCCTACTGTAGCTTCCTACCCATGTGAGTCATGTACAACCAGCCAGTTAACGCTGCAGGTAAAATCATCATACTAGGCATCTCCCATGACAAGAGGTTTGAAGGATAAGTAATGGAAACTGTTTCAGAGAATGAGAAGATGCAATCATTGCAACAGCAGGGACTCATGATGGAAAAATGGATTCAGAAATGATGCCATGAGGCCTAGAGCATTGCAATGGCAATCTTTGAGGGTGAAAATCTTAAGTAAATCCAAAGCCACAGAAGTGATACCAACTCCTAATATTTAATCATCTTTAACTGCTGTAACCCACATGTCTCTGTTCTACCTCATTTGCCTCCTCTAGCTATCA
This sequence comes from Darwinula stevensoni, assembly GCA_905338385.1. Taxonomy (NCBI): domain Eukaryota; kingdom Metazoa; phylum Arthropoda; class Ostracoda; order Podocopida; family Darwinulidae; genus Darwinula; species Darwinula stevensoni. The sequence continues at coordinate 9,970 of CAJPEV010000251.1, forward strand.
AAGGCATTGCAATCAGATGTTCCATAAGATTTTACTCTCCTTTCAAAGCATTGTGGTAGTCACGAGAAAACAAAATGTATTCTACTTTCTCCGACCCAGAAAAAATTAAACCCATACATTGACTCATGTACATGACACCCAGGTATTAGGAGGCTATTGGATTCCTGTAAGTTCAATATGTGTACAGGTCCCCACAACTATGAAGCTACTTACTAGTTCTTGTATCATGTCAGCAGCTCTCCATAAGGCATGTATTCCTTTTCTGTAAAAATATCACAGTACTAACATCCAAGTTTCTGAGCTGTAATGCATAGCTCTTATTCAAATGTCATCTACCTTCAAATATCTTTAATGTCACATTGCACATTATGGTACAGCATTATCAGCTAATGCTAAGGTAAGACCATTTAAAAGGTACCATTTCATTGTGATTAATCAATGTACTTCAACTGCATAATTTGACTTCTATTGTAGTTACAACAATTCAGCCCCAACTGGGACAGATTGTATACCCTGACAAGAGGACTATCACAGTAGCAGATCTACCAGGCCTAATTGAAGGAGCTCATGTGAATCGTGGAATGGGACACAGTTTCCTCAGGCATGTTGAACGGACCAAGCTCCTCCTCTTCGTTGTGGACATTATGGGGTTCCAACTTGGAACAAGATTCACCTACAGATCTCCTCTAGAGACTGTTCTCCTGCTGAATCGAGTAAGTACCTTGGATATTGGTTGGTGTGATCTCGTGATCTCAATTCATTTAAAACCGCAGGTGACAATAATAAATACTATTGTACTCTTTACTCTCCTGTAGGAACTGGAATTGTATAGAGATGACCTTGTATCCAAGCCAGCACTTCTTGCTGTGAATAAAATGGACTCACCACAAGCAAGGAGGTATCTGAACAAACTATTGGCTGATCTCCGCCTTGTCCAAGGTAAGTAAGTGACACATTGCAATGCCGTGAGAATGCTACAGAAAACTGCCAAAAATTCATGGAGAATTTTACCCCACTTACAAATGAAAAATACTGCAGGAACATTGATAGGAACCCCAGTTGAATGTGGCAGTAATAGCAATATCATAGATTCAGTCTGTATATTGAAAGAAAATATTTGAAACTGGTTTATCAAACAGAGGGGACATTGGACATTGCTGACCACCTCAGGCCTTTGCAGTTCATTCAGTTCGATGAAGTGATCCCCATGTCAGCCAAGACTGATCCTGGATCTTTGGAGTATATCAAGCTTCGCATTAGAAAAGTGTTGGACTTTCACGAGGAACTTCATCGAAATGAAACGAGTCGGTCGTGTGGACTTGTTGAGCAATGTGACCATCTTCCAGTTTTTGCATGAAGTTTCATGAAATATGCTGTGAAAGAATGAGTGTTTTTTTAAATGTCTATGTTGACCATGATCAAGAAATAAATTATTGATGACAGGCAAGGTTTTCCTTGAACTGTATCTGAGAAGTTGATGGTGAACAGTGGATGTATGGTCTGTATTTTCTTGTCAGTTGAAATTTTCTCTTGGGTGCTTCACATTGCATTTTTAAAGTCAACCAACTAGGACAAGGATGATACTGATGAGAGACAAAAAACAACTGTATGTTCATTCTTGCCTGAACTGCAAATCCATTGAAATTTAATAGAGTCAAGACTAAAAATTGAAATGCTGACATCGCTGGTTAAGTAGTTCCATCCTATACATTTAGACAAAAAAATTTGAGGCAATACTCGAGGAACAAGGAACAGGTTTCAATAGTTCTGAACAAGGGAGTGGAAGAATACACTGGAACAAACAGATGGAAAATACTGTCCTTATGGAGCAAATTCATGAGACTTGTAACTGAAGACACACAAGTACTTTCCGATATAGCATACAATGAAGATTGAAATTGATCTAAGATCAAATTATGTCAGCCTCAAATTATATGAAGTCATCCAACAAAATGCAGGGCTGTCAAACCAGGCATTTATGTCAAGCATAAATCCACATCCCTTTGGGCATCAGTGCAATTTCTGCTGCATGAAGTGGAATGGGAATTCAACCAAGTACTTTTTACCAGTTTCCATATTAAATAAATCATGCAAAGGCCGAGGCTTCTTGCTACTCCATGGAACGTCATCAAGAAGAATGAAGAGAGAGATTCCCATGTCTCTCAATGTCATTCTGGTATGTTCATTGCTCACATTAAACACAGGAATCACAAAATCACTTCTGGAATTATAAGGGGGAGAAGGCCGATGAATGATGTGATCCAGGACTGTAATTTCATCATCAGCTTGTCTTACTTGCTCCATCAGGGGTCTCTTCAACTGGTTTGTTGCAGTGATCTTGGAATAACATCCTCTAGCTGCCTTCCTTTCAGGTACTTTCATCATACAGCCACTCATTTGCAGCTGTGTCTGTTTTTCATTCAGCTGTGGTCTCAGAGAATTATAGGCATGTGGTTTTGCAGGTAATACTGTTTGAGCAGTTTGAGGATACCCTTTCTGTCCTTTTTCTGACTTTCCATTAGGCAAGATCTTTTTCTGCAGATGTGCCTGCTTTTTATTCAGAGGTGATTGAGAAGCAAGGACATGTGGTTGTTCAATGCATACCTTCTGGGTTTTTCCCTCAAGCAAGGTCTTCTCCTGGTTGAGATGATGGGATGGGCTCAGGATTTCCTCAGATTCATTGTCTTCTTTCAGGGGATCAGAGGACCCATTGATGATGATGTCGTACTTCTTAGGCAATTCAGTTGCAATTTCATCCTGGGATTTGTAAGGAGCAGCTTCAGCAGATGGATTATGAATTTCTCTTTCCAAGTTGAGGGGAAATTGATCACAATTTTCATATACAATGTTATCCTGATTATCCAGAGCCCGCTTTTTGCTTCTCATTTTTCCTCTTCCCACTCCTCCATGATTGCCACCTCTCCTACCTCTACTCTGCCTCCTTCTTCCTCTACTGCTTCCACACACCCTCATGCTCTGTTTCTTTATGGAATTTGAGCTTTTAGGACGTTTACGCATATTCTGAAATGGCATGTTTGCAAGGAGGGCTTCCGTGGAACTCTCATCTGGATCTGGAGTGAACATTCCATATCTTCCTGTCCCTTTCTTCTTTTTGGTTGGTTTCCTTGCAGAGAGATGCATCAGCTTCTCCTTATAATCAAATTTGCTTCTGGGAGTGCCTTCAATGCTCTCCATAGCTGAATGTAACACCTGAGATGATGTGGGAGTTTCTTCACTTTGAGCATCCCCCTCAGGGGAGAGAGAGGACAACTGGGAAATAGCTTGACAAGACATGGCTACCTCTACAGCTTGGACTTCTTGACAAGACATGGCTACCTCTACAGCTTGGACTTCTTGACAAGACATGGCTACCTCTACAGCTTGGACTTCAAGAGGCACTCCTAGCTTGTCTGGCAAGTCAGGGAGTTCAGAAATTTCTTCAGAATAGTCCATAGCTTTCCCGATAGGTTCCTCTATAGTATTCCTTGGAATACTATCAGTATCAACTGCAGAGTCTAACACAAGTGCCCTTTCTCCCAAGACTTGATCAAGAGGCTCCAAGCTAGGTAATTCCTGTTCTTTGTATGTCTGTAACTCTCCGAGGTTAGCTGTGGCATCTGAAACAGATTTTTCAAATCCAAGCAAAATAATTACTATTAAACTTCAACGACTGATAACTGCAGCATTATTACATAGTGTACAATCCTTTTGGGTAAGACAATGAAAGGGACCTCACATCACAATGTACAAGACCTGCTACAATGACTTGTATTATCTGATATCAATAATCTGTGATTCTTTTATATCTAACTCATAAGGAAGGTTTGGTAGCTCAAAACTAGGACTGTTGCAATGGTTCTATGCATCCATACTACCATTGATGGTTGTAGGGATCTTTTGTTTTTCTGCTATTGTAATAAATCTACACAATTTTTTAAGGATGAAATGTTCCATCAAATTAAGGCAAGTACAGTCCAATACAGTTCGCCCAGGCTGGGAATGGGAGAGGAGACATGACCCATTGCTATATACAGTGCTGACAGAGGCATATCTGTCTTGTTGCATTCTTCAATGATCTTCCTCACAAACTCACAAACATGATGAATGCCTCATACACAGTATGTGGCCAGTTACTCTGAGTACCAGGCTTGGTTTAAAAGCCAGCACCATCACACTAGTTCCACTTGGCCATAAAATTTTAGATTATGCTCTGCACAAAGCGTAGGCAGTTAGCAACATAATTGAACACCCTATACTGCAACCCTGCACACCCTAGCTTGTATTCTAACAAGTACCACTTGTGGGTGTTTACTTCCAAATTTTTCTTTGCTGAAAGCTCATGATTGAGCTTTGGCATTGTCCTCAGAGTTTATTTTTACCCCAAGAACCCAGACAAAATGAATCAAACAGGTGTGACAAATATTAATCTGCTTCTTGATTTTGCCTTAATACAGTTAAGCAAATGTGAGGGCCTATGGTTGAGTCAGGCACTTTTTCCAGTCTGATCCCAATCTGCCAGGATAATAGTTCATAATGTTAAAGATAAAATATATATATTTTCCTGTATCATTCTTTAATATGATAGGAGAAAAAAAAGAGCAGAATGCATTTTTGACAGCATTTCAATAAACTTAATGGATTCTCTGCATCAATGATGATAAGCATGGCAACTGGACCTATACAGAAAAATTAGTCACATCTAATGCTGGCACAAGGGAAGACATGACAGGCAGAATCAGAGTTGGCATGGTCTAACACCATGTCACCAGTGGGGGAGTGCCACACTTTCAGAACATACTGCGTGAAACCATTCCTGCTGTGGTTCTAATAGTTTGGGAACCCAGACTGACCCAGGCTGTGAACCTCCACTAAAGCAAATAGGTTTCCTTATCAGTAAAAGTCATGTTCCCAATCATTAGGTCAATACCCATAAGTAGATCTGGCATGAGTTAATCATAATATCAAGTAGGTGGCCACCCTATACTTTAAATGTAAAAAAAATTGTAGACTTACAATAAGCTCTGTTTAAAACAAAATTCCCAAGTTAAATAAGCTGGGCTACTGCATAGCACTATGGGTCTAACACAATATTACAGAACAAGATGCTTTCTAAATTGGCCTGAGAGTGGAGCATTTTTTAGAGGGAGAAGGATGGCATATGCATACCAGCATTCTTTTCTACTTCTGCAGTAACTTTTATATAGTTGTTTCCAGGACCTTGGGAAGGAGTGGGCTTCTTTCTTTTCTGACCCATTCAACCTGTAGAATAAGGAAGAATAATTGTAAAATGTGAGGCCTTAGGATGGATAACAGCTGAAATTTCAACAAGAAATCAGTCAACTCCTATTAGAACTAGCCAATGTGTGCATTGGGCTGGGCCACTAGTTCATGGACAGTTGGTCTAGGTTTCAAATGGACAACACAAACTGATACAAAACAATCAGCCAGCCAGCGCAAGGCTAATGTTAGGCCAGCAAGCCGCAAATGACATACATGGGGTTCTCAAAAGGTTCTGAGACTGGTTCTGTATCTCCAGTATTTTTTTGTATGTATCTCCAGTATGTACTCAATTCTGGTAAGTGTCATGTGTTGCATCTATGAGGTGCATAGGAGACATTTCTTGCTGAATTGTTTTAATTTGTTTTTTTTTTGGGGGGGGGGGGGAGGGGATTTCTTATTAAGGACACTTTGACCTACTCAGTGAAAAGGGGTGAGGAATCTGATAAAGCAAAATTTGAAATTCCGAGGGCATTTTTTGTGGAATGGGGGAAATAATTGTGGAAAATTGTGCATGCTGTATCTGGTGCAGATGCTATAGGCTGCCAGATATTTGACAGGCACAAACAGTACAATAATGGAAAGCCAATGCAAACAACCCAAGGTCTGATTAGCAATCAATACATGTTGGGAAGAGGAGTAAAAGTGCAAGAAATCCTTCTGAGAGTTCTGAAAGTGACAATCCATGAGCTCTCTGAGAACTTGGCCTTAATCTTTCCTGGCATACAGGAATTTATTGTGAGATTTCACTCCTCTACCAGTGTCAAATATTGACCCAACCTTGGGTCATCCCTGTTAAAGGTCTTGGTTTTTTGTGAATCAGTAGCATCACTCGAATGCCTTCATGGTTTTGGGGCTTGGCACATTTGTCCACTTCCTTGCAAAATTTGGTGGCCCTTCAAGTTTTTAAGGAGGTGAGAGAAGTTCATTCATTTTTCCCCCCCAGGTAGGTCAAGGTGTCCATAAAGAAATTCTTAAAATAAAAAATAAAAAATAAAAAACAAATGAAAACCATTGAGCAAGAAATTTGAACTATGCACCCCAAAGGCCCACAAGAATCAGCATCTATACATCAAAGAATACTTGCGATTTTTAACCAGTCTCAGAACTTTTTGAACAACCCTCGTGGCATAAAAGCCGGGCATAACGTTAGGTTTTATTTAAGCCTATGAAGTACTTCCTTGCATGGTGCCGGTTCATATGTGAGCTCAACTGTTCAGCAGTGCCAGAGTTGTTTTCAATGAAAGGGGTTGCTGCATTATATTTGTCTTTCTGTGCTCGACTTGTGCAGTGCCAGCGCAATGACAACCCTAACTAGGGTTACTATACGTTAGGTTTTTCCCGGACATGTCCTCTTTCTTAGCTTTCCGTCCGGGAAGAAGGCGCCCCGCAAGTTACTATACGTCCGGATATTTACCCTGGGCATGTCCGCCTTCAAATTTCCCTCTGACTTTCAAGCGTCCTCCTTTTGGCTGTCCGAAATATGGTAACCCTAACGATTTTCGTGTGCCACTGATGACTTTGTTATACCTTTCCACGGTTAGGGGAAGTAGGTGAGATAACCAGACTTATGACCTTTCCTAAGAGATGTAGTACGATTGGAACTTACAGAGTATAATGTTCGCTTATATTGACGCGAAGGCAGGGTTCTCAAAGATTCGCAAGGAAAGAGCTGGGCACAGCGAAGTCCGTAACGGAAGAGAGAGTAGGAGCAGAGGGAGGGTGAGAAACGGAGGTGACTGTCCTGTCATCTAGCGTTCAACCAAAACGGTCAAACTTGAACAACTTAATCTAGGCCTGAGTGAGACTTAAGTCGAGGCAACAAAGTTCGCCTGAATCCATCTGCGTATGCCCCGTGTCTGATGCGCTCTTTGCAACTGGCAAGGCAATGCAAAATATCCAAGGGCGTGGCAGTTTCTAGAGGTGGGCGATCGCCCGGGGCGCCAGCGGGGAAAAGGGGTGGGGGGGGGGGGGGGCTCCACGCAAAGAAACACAATAATAATTGAAGCTTTTTGTTATTAGCGTCCACTTTATGCGAACTAGAGCTAATTGGGACGACAGAAAATTGAAATTATTAATGATATTTCGTATTCTGCCGTGCAACCTCCTACCAATGTTCCGGTGAGTCTGATAACAGTTTCAAAATCCGGCAGAAACCCCCCCCCCCCCTCCCTACTTTCCCCCTCGTACATGCGGCATGACGCCACGCTGCGGCTAGGCAGTGGGTATCGAGTAGGGTTATCGCGATAGGTCGATGTATCCATACTACTATCGATGATTGAAGGCATCGATAGTTTTTTCGGCCATCGCGATGTGTTGGCAAAATTTTTGAAGTAAAATGTCATTGGATTGAGACGAGTACGATGCAATAGTCCGTCCGGGCGGGGAAAGGAAGAGGCGGCGTGAACCACATGAGCTTGCAATTTCTTATCACGATCATATTCTAGAAATGCTGGGACTGACTGTATGAAAGACGGAAGGAAAAAAAAAAAGTTTGAATCGGAGGCAGGAAGTGGGAAAGGAAGAGGGGGGAAGACCGAGAATATATATATTTCTCTTCTGTTTCAGTCGTCGGCTCGATCTCATGAGGCGCATGCTGTGAAAGTGAACTGTTCTTTTGCTCCCTTCATTACGAAACGTACATCGGTTAATCCTGGGTTAATCCCCCCTCTCCGTATTCCTGTCTTTATCTTTTGTATGCAGGCTTAAGTTGTTTAATTGTTAACCTGCCCTGGGGCATTTTACCTCTTTACTTGACCCAAAGTGAATTTTTTACACGGATGTCGCTTGAATCTAGGGCTGTACCGATGTTTCGACAACCGCTGGTATGGCACCATCGGCAGGTTTCCTATCTGTCGGTGCCGATGTCCAAAGAGGACAGTGTAAAACGAAGAAAAAGAGAGGAAAAAAACGACGTGCTTGGCAACTGATTCTCAACGGCAATAACAAATACTGTATGGGCTATCCTGATGCATCCATCGATGAAAGGATGTCATTTTCGATAGTTGGAGGCATGGTAGGCTTCATTACTCGTTGCTAAGGTCACACTTTACCCCCCCCCCATCACAAGCGTCATGAGATTATTCCGCGCCCCCATCGAGGCAAGAAACAACGGAATTAAACCTCCGCTTTTGAGTTAAAGATTGAATCCTTCGGCAGTGTCCAGGAGTGAGGATTACACTTAGACTACAGTATGAGTGTGTCCTACTAAATGTGATTTTTTTAAATCAGTGTCATAATATAATATTGTAACATAAAAGTATTAGTATTCTTACAATTAAAAAACTGAATCTGTTTGCCTGGAGTGAGCTATTGAGTTAATATCTCGCATCTAAGGTTGTAAAATTACCGGTAAGGGAGAGGGCGTTACTTTCCGTTAATTTACAAGTAATTTACCGGTAATTACTAGCAGTGGCGGCTCGTGGGTAAAAATAGTGGGTAGGCAGCAGTGGTGCAAAAAAAAATAAGGGGGAGGGTGTGGTCACCCCCAAATGATTCCTTTGCACCCATATGATCCCCATTTCTATCCATATTGACCAATCAAGCGTCCTCTTATGATAGTAGCAGGCACATTTGCTCCTCTCTCAACCTCGCTGAGCATCCCCTCCCCCACAGGGGCGGATACAGAAATTTTTCATAGGGGGGTGGTTCCCAAGTTCCTACCTAACCCCCCCCCCGCCTGCCACCATTCCTCGTCCTTTCTCCTTTTTATTTTTCGTCTGGGGTAAGAACTTGAGTATCTACTTCACTGGCTCCAATAAATTTAATGCAGATGCTATTTTGAATGAATAAATCAAATGCAAGCCTGGCCATAGGGGGGCTGTCGCTCCCCCCCCCTGTATCCGCCACTGCTCCCCCACCCACCACTCTCCAGTCTCTTCAGAGGGTCACCCCCCCCCCCTCACCCCTTGACTATAGGCTTGACATAAAAAAAAAACTATAGATTCTTCCAATCATCGATAGTGGTACCGATGCATCGACTTATCGTGACAATCCAACTTGATACCCAGTCGCAGCGTAGCATCATGCCGCATATACGAGAGGAAGGTTGGGGGGGGCTTCTGCCCGATTATGAAACTGTTATCAGACTCACCCGTACGCTGGTAGGAGGCTCCACGGCATAACATGAAATATCATTAATTTAAAATTTTCTATCGTCCCGATTAGTGCTAGTTCGCATAAAGTGGACGCCAACCACATAAAAAAATGCCTGTTTTATTATAGTGCTTCTTTCCGCTGGCGCCCCCGCTTCGCTGGCACTCCCCTCCGCAGGCGCCCCCCCTCCGCTGGCGCCCCGGGCGATCGCCCGCTTCGCCCGCCCCTAGAAACGGCCCTGAGAACTAGCCATCAAGGAAATTACTTGCATCAAAAAGGAAACGTGACGAAGATTTAAACCTTCAATGAATGCAACTATATCATTGGAAGACACCCCAGGGATGCGAAGCACTGTCAGTCTAACAAAACATATCACTTGGAAACAGTGCCTCTTCCAAAGAGAGCTATGAATGCGGGGTAGGAATAGGGAACTGAGAATGACAGAAGCCTGTTCGAAATGATTCCTTATGCAGTCTGCATAATACTGTAGAACAGGTCTGATCAGGTGTGACAACCACAGAGGCTTCTACAAGCACGTGTTTCTGAGCAGAGGGTGTGAGCAAGCGATTCTCATCCTTCCTGCGCAAGGAGTAACTGCACGTCGTAGGCAAGCCTACCCTCACTCATTCCAATGCTGTGGTTCTCTTCCTTTTCTCCCTCTTCTCGTTCCTGCATTGGGCTCCAGGGAATTTGAGCCTAGCCAGCGTAGGCAAGCAGCGCCGTGCCTACTCTGGACGCATAATATCGATTTGCTTTTACCTCGCAATGGAAAAAAAAATATTTCCAACTGTGTCAATCGAAGAATTAATTATCAAATATTAATTTGAGAACTCTGATTGTAAACTGGGTAGGCACTGCCTACCCTGACGAGCCGCCACTGGATTAAACCCATGAAGTGCATAACTGTATCCCAGAGTTCCAGTGCCTCCCCCCGCACATCTCTCCATCCATGCTATGCTTATTGACGCTATCGACGTGTGATACATGGTAATCCTCAGAATGAATGAGAATCACACAAATTACATGGGGTCTGGCAACCCAGGAGCCAGGATCGTGCGCCTTGACAGGTGGGAAGACGCATGCGCAGAGCCCACAGAGACCGTTAGCAGAGGTGTGACTGCAGTCTTCGATCTTCCTTCGAATGCATACAGGCGGGAGTCCCATAGGCCTATTGTGATTTGCGCATGAATTTATTCCATCTCGGACTTCGTGCATGTTATTTATATGGTGCATCCAGGTAGGTGAGGGGATTTTCCTCAAAGAAGTATTGAGCCCTTACTAAAAGAGGGACGATTTCATTCGGGAATCACTAAGCAATGCCACGTCACTCCCCCATTTCAGCCTCCTTGTCCTCAGGTGCTCTGAATCTATTGATTTTGTCTCCTAGGTAGCTTACCCCTGATCTCATCAGTCAGGCTTGCGTTTGATTTGTTTATAAGCATAACCCTTCAAGATGAGTGCTTCAAACTCCAGCGACCGCATTCAGAAATTCAAAAACCGTGGAAAGAGCCAGGAGGTGAGTTCAGGTCTTGCCTAAGCCTAAAGTTAGCACTATTCGTGGCAGAACCTAGGCTCAAAACCCACCGTTAGACTTAGTCCTAATGGGCTTTCCTTCATTTTGTGCACAGAGTATACAGCCTTGCACAGTCTATTTTCACAAAAACTTCCTTGTGTGCACAGTATATTCCAACAGGTCCCACTACTAGGCCATGGTAACTTTTCCCATAGACAGTTTTATTCATGTCTCAGCATAAGGGTTGCCACCTTTGAAATTAGCAAAATATGGACATTGGTTTGCAGACATAGAAATATGGACTAATATATGAAGTATACTTGCATATGTGATTCTGCTGCAAATACCTACAGCCACCTTTAGCCAAAGTACCAATTGATGCTATAAGAGTGTGGCATACTACTCTGACTTGAAAAGAGTGGTTTTAGCTGTTATTAAGTTTTATTAATTTAAAAAATCTTAACAAATGTAAAGTTAGGATGATGCAGTGTCCATATTAAGACAAGTTTGCAGTATGGACAATGCATTTGAAATATTAACTGTCCATTCTAGTTATGAATGGGTAGCAACATTCCTCAGCTACTCAGCATTCCTGTGAAGTAGAGTCCTAGAAGGAGGTGGGAGCTGACCCAATTAGCTTTTCACAGAAATCAATGAATTACCATGCATGATGAATCCATAGTCTCATCCCTGCCTATTTATTATCTCAAGACAGAACTGATGTATGAGGAATCACTTGACAACATAAGCTTTGTTCATGCTGTTGCTGTGGTGGACTTGCAGGATGGCAAAATGACTCTTTTGTGCTTGAGTGCAGTTTGACCCTTGGGCCTGAGTTCACAATAGCTGCACTAGCATATGCACCCTATAGGCTGTGACTTTATTCATTGTCACTACTGTTTGCCTTGATTCCATAAATTTTTGCATTAGGACCTGAATGGGGTGTGATGGCCAAATGTAAAGTTTTTGTTGGTCAAGGAGTAGGCACAATCCAGGAGGTTTGCATTTTCCTTGTGTGACTTTTGATGCTATGGCCCCATGAGCAATCCTATTTCTGGTGGAATATATTTATTTGGGGTGGGGTGTGGTGTATGGCCACTGAATAATGGAAACAGACACTATATAGAGATCTGCAGGATGGGGGAAGGAAAATGTGACACGCCTGTGTAGTCAAAATGACAAACTGTCAATGAACAGTTTTGTTTTTATGGTGCATCCCAGGAGGTTAAATTAAATCTTCCATGGTTTAACTGATGGTAGGCTTATGGAACTTATGTTAAAGGTGGTATAAATTAATTGGCAAATAACTGTAATAATAGGTGTTAACAGGTATGGTTAGCTTACCACTAGCCTTTTCTACCCTTCTGTACCATTGTGCCTCAACATATCTTGTTACCCCTCAATTCCTGAGTTTTGATAGTGATACAATTTTTTCAACTCAAGGCATTGGGCTTAACTGGCGGTAAGGGGCTATGATTAGGAAGTTCACAATTCATTCATAACTAGAACTTGATCTGCAGAGATTTTGTAGGTAGGCCTTCTGGTGGAAAATCTCCTGCCTGATGCCAAGAGACCAGACCAGTAACAATGAAGTTATAAGGCAATGAAGAGTCTTGATCATGGAAAGCTCCAATAAAAGGAAAAATCTAACATAAAAAGGAAGAGTTAGCCTAATGGCAAATGTTAGAGATGTAGAATAGAATAGAATATATTTCCACATATTTGCAGGTAAGGAACAAAGATGAAGGTAAAGACAACAAAAATGAAAGAAAATACATAAATAAGTAAATAAATAAAATTAGAGAGAGAGAGAGGAGAGGGGGAAAAAATAAAAGAAAGCAAATGCCAATAAGGCCCATTCATTGAACCCAATTGGGTTTGCCCTGGATGGCTTGGTTGGGATGCAACAAAATATTTTATTGATTTATGTATTGCTTTTTTTGTTTGTTTTTTTTAATTATAGGATCTTAATGTACCAAAGAAGGTAGTAACAAGAAATCACACTCAGTCTTGAATTGATGGAAAATAATTTTGCTCTCAGGAACTCCGTCGGAAGAGGTTAGAGATGAACATTGAGCTAAGGAAGGCCAAAAAGGATGATCAGCTCTCCAAGAAGCGGAATCTCAAGATCAGTGAATTTGGCTCCTCTACAGATGAGAAGTCTGCAGTGAGTGAAAGTTGTTTTATGAATCTGACATTTTGCAAAAATTTTGTATTTGTAAGCCTAAATCATTTGCAAATGCCTTAAGATGAAGGCATGGTTAGGGTAAGTCTCTAAGTAAGGTAAGAATAAGTTAGAGTAAGTCTTATTTGACACCTGAAGAATGGGGAATTTGGACTGTTGACTTGGCTTTTGCAGGCTCTTGAAATGACCTTGGAGGAGATCATGGAGGCAATCAAATCTGGAATTCCTGAACAGGAGTTGATGGCAATGACCCAAGCACGTAAAATGCTGTCTCGGGAAAAGAACCCACCAATTGACAAATTGGTTGAAGCAGGACTTGTCCCTTATTGTGTTGGATTCCTTGGAAGATTCAGCAGGTCTTTCTCAATCCCCTATTACTCTTCCCCTTTTTTTTTTTTTTAAAGGATAAGTTGAGCAGTAATTGGAATCAGCTGATGTGGGAGATAAACTTGTCCATTTCTTCCTGATCATGAATTGGGCAACCCTATTAATATCTGTGAGCATACATGATGGGATTAGGTTTTTGCTGGGGGGAGGCTCATTTCACAGAAAGTAATTCCCCAGACAGAACATATTAACACTGAGCTGAAGGTCCTTTTCTAGATCTAAGAGCTGTGAGACATTGCATTTGGTTGAACATAGCTGCAGCTGTGCCTGGTGTGTAGCATTTACGCCATTGTCAACGGAACTTGTGGCGTCTACATTTTTCCATGATCCATTCAATGCTAATGAGAGAGAAAAATTATATTGGCATTTATTAATGGGAAGTGCCTCATGATGGCATCTTGGGATGGAATGGATTTTTTAAAATGGTTATCTGAGTTGCACTATCATGAATCAAGGCTCATGAATTAACAATGAATGAATCATCATTGTTGATTCATGATCAACAATGGATGAACAAGGAAAGAATTGAGAGAAGGTCTGGGGACAATCAACTGCAGGAAGCAAAGTTTAGTGCAATGCCTACGAAGTTCATAGTGGAAATTGGTTTTGTGTCATTACTTTTCCCGAGTAAGACTAGGCCTCCTGCATTGTGAAATGTTCTAGAATGGTGCCATGAATAGGTGGTGGAGGTACCTATTATGACATTTCTCCTAAATACCCTGTACTGTTCTTTTCAAGATCACTTCTGTGATGGTTTGGAAGTGAGAAATGTAATGCTCTAGGCAAGCTTTGTTAGTCAAGTGTGATGTCTAGAAGTTGTCAGTATGAAAATTAATGGTGTGAGACGTTCTCTAAAATAGTACTGAAGTACTCGCTATTATTCTGTGAAATGGTCCCATTTCTATAAAACAGTTGCTCTGTGTCTCAGCTGTGAAGTGGTTTTCTGCTAAATACCTCCAACCCATTTATTAATTTGCCCAAGGAAGGCTGCTAACAAGGCCTTGAAAGAAAGAGTCCTTTTGTGCCAAGCTACATTTACATGTATGCCTATTCCTTGTTAATTCTTTTTTGTCTTTGGTGTTCTTGTATCATCAGCATCAATGATGTAGGAACCGATCCATGGTACTGATGGATCGTTGAAAATAATTGATGTATTTTTAAAGCATGATTATTCAGTCTGTTTCTGTGACCTGCATTTTTATTATGTAATATTGACACTATGATGATTATTGCAATAATCAGGCAACTGTCCATTTCTTAAATATTACCATTGATGCATACCTAGTTTTTAGAGCTTCAAATCCCATTAAAAGATAATCCAAAATTATTGTACTTCAGAGAACTTGACTGTCCATTGACCCTATTTCTTGTATTACATTATTCTGCTCACTGCCACATGAGAGGAACTTTAACCTGGGTTCAGTTTCTAGAAGATTTTTTGATAGGCTCCAAGTCACCAAATTTGATTCTAAGTAACCCCTATTATTATAATTCTGAGTTTTACTGGAATTGGGATTTGACTTGCATTTGTTAGGGATTTGCTCATTGGTTTTCTTTATAAACCCTTGAAGCTTATCAATAGCTTTAACTTGATTTATTTTTTAAATTTCCAGTGTTTATTGAGAAAATGTCTGATACAAAATTATACTTTTTCATTTCATCTAGCCCACCCCTTCAGTTTGAAGCAGCCTGGGCTTTGACCAACATTGCATCAGGAACTTCTGAGCAGACAAAAATGGTGGTTGAGGCTGGAGCTACCATCCCCATGATCAAGCTGTTGGGTTCCCCACAGCCACATGTAGCTGAGCAGGCCATCTGGGCATTAGGAAACATTGCAGGAGATGGCCCCCTATTCCGTGACCTCATCCTGCGGAGTGGGGTGGTTGCCCCCATCCTACAATTGGTCACCCCAGAGACTCCAGTCACCTTCTTGCGCAATATTACCTGGACGATCTCCAACCTCTGCCGCAACAAGAATCCATCTCCTCCTTTTGAATTTGTCTCGAAATTCCTTCCAGTTCTGACCCGACTGATACATAACCCTGACCAGGAAGTCATTAGTGAGTACCATGCATCATTCACCCATGATAATATCTCATATATTGTTACTGGAATCTGATCTGGATTCAGAAGTGATATTGTTCTCTTGCAATATGTATCTATTCATTCATTGGCATTGGTTCAAAGTTTCCTTTTTAACTGGGAGTTTTGGCATTTTTACAGTTTATCATTAACTAGCCATGCTGACATCAATACATATTGTGATAAATTGATGCTAAATCAAGTGCAGGTGATGCAAGTAGCAGGTGAAAAAAAAAAGCTGATAAAAAAACTTATTAGAAAAGATGATGCTCTGCTTATGCTGTCCATACTTGAACAATTTTTATGCTCAGGTTTTTACTTCTTTTTGCAGCTGATGCAACATGGGCCCTGTCATATATGACAGATGGGAGCAATGACAAGATTGAGGAAGTAATCAAGAGTGGAGTGGTTCCCCGCCTCATCCAACTCCTTGCCAGTGACCATATGCACACTGTGATTCCTGCCTTGCGAGCAGTGGGCAACATTGTGACTGGTACTGATGACCAAACACAAGAGGTGCTCAAGCATGGGGCTCTTGGTGTATTCCCTCGCCTTCTCTCCTTGCCCAAGAACAACATTGTGAAAGAGGCCTGCTGGACCATCTCTAACATCACAGCTGGGACTGTTGAACAAATCCAGGCTGTCATCAATGCAAATCTCATACCTTACCTCATTAATGTTCTTGAAAAGGTGAGGAAAACATCACTAAAGTGCTCCAGGTTTGATGCTTGTCTAAATGTAGGTCTGTGCTGTGACACTGATTTTGAATTGAATCTAACTATCCTTGATGGGAAAAAAAAAGAATGAGGTTGCCTTGCACCTTGCAAACATGGATTAATGTGAGAGAACTATTTTCACATTTAATCAGATTCCTTTATTTTTCAGATATTGAAAATTTTTTGTGGGAATTTTGTTTTTAATCAGAAAAGGACCCTTCTTTGTCATTGATAGTATTGCCTTAATTCCTTGGGTTCTGTCAAAGTTCAAGAGTTTGAAATGTGAATGCTGAGAGTTTTCATTATTCTAGGAGTTGAGTGTAACAGGAGTGAGCTCTTTGAGAACATATGGATGGTTCCAGCATACTACAGTGAATGATTGAGAGTTTGAAGAAGTTATTCAGTCTTTCATTGTGTTCATCCTTAGGGAGAGTCCCGCTGCCAAAAGGAAGCTGCCTGGGCTGTGACCAACATCACTTCTGGTGGGTCAGTGGAGCAGGTGGTCATCCTGTGTCAGTTTGGGGCCATCCCAGCCATGTGCAACCTGTTGACGTCCAAGGATGCCCGCACATTGATGGTGATCCTTGATGGCATCCACAATGTCCTCAATGCAGCCCAACGCCTAGGACCAGATCAGGTGGAGCGTGTGGCCTTGCTCATTGAACAGTGTGAGGGACTGGACAAGATCGAGGCCCTGCAGAATCATGAAAATGAGGAGGTCTACAAAAAAGTTTACAAGATGCTGGAAACATTCTTCATTGATGAGGTCAGTTCTACCAATTTAAAATATACAGAGTGGGCAAAAAAAAAAGATACTTGTTTTAAAAAATTCATATCTCCTAAACTAATAACGCTATGGTGATGAAAAAATACCAAAATAAAGTTCATTCAATTCTCTTTATTATGATATGGTGGTTTTTGCCAAATGGGTAATTATTATTGCAGTAATTAGCGTTTGAAAAAAATTACCCCCGAAAAGTAGTTGCACAACTGAATTTCTACAAATGATACTTTATTTCTCTTATTTTGTGATAGTATGTGTTGTCCTGCTTGATAAAATTTCACTTCCCAGTTCATCCAGCCACAAATGGTTCAATATGGCCACCACTTTGCCGTAAAACAGCCCGCAATCATCCTCGCCATTTACCAATAGCTTTTGCAATTGAGGTTAGGTGAACTTCTTCCCACCCGGCCAAAATTTGTTCCTTCAACTGCTCAACCATACGAATTCTCTGTCCATGGTACACTTTTCTTCTAAAGCAGACCACACAAAACAATCCACAGGATTCAGATCAGGACTGTTGGGTGGCCAGCTGTCTGGCTCTATGAAGTCCGTGCACAATTTTCCTGAAGAAAGTCAATGGTAGCTATAGCTGTGTGAGCAGGAGCTCCATCTTGCATGAAGGTGTAGTTGGACATTTGATCTTCAATTTCTGGCAATGTTGCAGACAGGTCACTGCAATAGCTTTGCAAGTTGATTTTAACTCCACAATCTATTAAATAAATTATTGGTTTTCCCATTGAAGAAACAGCCAAAGATACTATCGCAGAGTCCGAGAAATGAGCGCTCTCACACAGTAGTCACACACAGCTGACAGCTGCATAGACACAATCATTTTGGGTATTGTGAAGCCTCTCAACAGTGAATCATTTCTCATCCGAGAACCAGATTTTGCTTGCCGAGGGAAAATGGTCTAGAAGTTTTCTGCAGTGATCCAAGCACTTTTTTTGCACTCGCTCAGACAATTCCTGCACAGGAACTCACTTGAAGGTTTTCAGCTTCAAGTCTTTTTTAATGATGTTCTGCACCAAACCATGTTTTATTCCCATTTCTTTCACAATGCACCGTGCACTCAGACTCTTCCCTGGATGTCCTTGACTACAGATTAATTCACCAACACTCTTTGAATGTTTTCTCGAGTTCTTGCACTTTTGGGACATCCACTTCCAGCAAGGCGCTTTCCACTACCATGGTCACGAAGTTTCCGTTAAAAAAGCTGTGACTGTTGATTTTTTCCAACTCCGAGCAGGATATTCAGCAAGAATTTTGTTCAGTGAATAGTTTTTTTCCCAGAGCACACCTGGATCAGGCATTTATCACTTTCACTCAAAACCATTTGTAAAGGCCCTAGAATAATTAATAATAAATCTCAAATAATGAAGAACTCCAGTCAGTCATGAATAATCAGGATGCTGATAAAAAGGTCAAACTGCTGGTGCTTGACAAAGAACTCTTATTCAAAATCTGATCCAGTGGTCCCGCTTGCCCATGGGTGGGCATTAAGCTGCATCTTACTTTACCCACATTTGTAAAGAACTTTTGGATTTTTTTGCATTAACTTGAACATCATAACAGTAAATACAGAGATTCAGTGAAAGCCCTTAGGAAAGTAGATAAACACAATTCCATGGGTTTATAATAGTGTAAGTTCCAATAGGAAGGGAATTGTCTGGGTTTTCATGAGTTGTGACCATATGGTATGCTGTGATTGATATTACTGTTATGGGTCTTATCTTGATCTTCTGAGATTGCTTGAAATATCCTTTTTAAAGCATGTACTTTAGCTGCAGCCTATTGACTTGTCTGCAGTGTGCTGATTGTGGCTGAAATCTAAAAGATTGCAAATTATGCACTCCTCTTCCAAAGTACTGTCTATCCTAGCAAAAGTTGCACCTTTTGGCATATGGATATGTTTGTGTCGCACAGCTGCTAACTTTCTGAAAAGTAGCATTTTTTTGTCATTCGAAAAATACTAGGAAAAGACTTGGTATATCTGTAAAGTTTTGATAAATTATCCTGATTACTCACCAATGTGCAACTATGACTAAAGCATTTCCTGTCATTGGGCATTATAGCCCTCATAGCACAAGTATATCCCAGAGATATCCTCTTGGGACAAGTGAGAAGACCCAGACATTACATGTGGGGACATATTAGGGATGTCAAAATGTCTGGGTGTAAAGACATCCCAAGGATGTCTCTTTCTTGCAACGCAAGTATATCTGAAGGATGTCCCAGAGATATTGTCTAGGGACAAGTGAGAAGTCCCAGGTAGTACTTGCAGGTGCCTTCCTACCTGCAATGGACTCATTATCTACCACACAGGACAACCCGTTACTTACAAATATGTCTCTATATATGATCTAGGAATACCTAATCTTTAGTTCTTGACTGATTGGAGAGTGACAGTAAAGAGGGAGGAAAATCCTGTTCCTGAAAGACCCCAATAAGACACACATCTCCAAGGGATGAAATTTAGAAATTTTCATTAGAAGTCTTGGACAAGATCTTTAGGCCTTATGCCTTTTGAAAAGTATGGGCTCGGGTCTCCTTCATCATCCATAGTATCCAGATATGCCATTCAGACATTAATGAGAATATAACAGAATAAATTAAAATTTGAACTACAATTTTCTCACTTTCCCATGTGGCAGTTTCTTGATGTATGGTATGAAAATACTTATCCTCAGGACAAATCAAGTAGATAAATTTGACAAAAAAGATCTGAGGTTGGATATCAAGGTCCATGGGAGGCATCTACTGTTGAAGGCATGCACCTGACTGAAGATGATAAAGAGCACTTAACCCATTGACGCCGGGAACCATAATATTACGTTTTTAAACCCATAGTTTTCTGCAGTCGCTGGGCATGAATGGGTTAAGACATCTAAAGGCATCCCTAAAATGTCCTGAAGACATTCTCCTTAAGATGTTGAAAAGCATTTGACTGAAGATGTCTTAAAGATATCCCTTTCAGGATATCTATAAGAACCTGTGTGAAGATGTCCCAAAGACATCCCTCTGGAGATGTCTGAGACCGTCTTAAAGATATCTTCAGGATATCCCGTGAAGATCTTGGGACAAGATGTCTGGTTGGGGGCGTCCCTGAGATATCACTGTTCTGTATGGGTAGTTGCATAACCATCATATGGTTATGCAAATTATTAAGAAATTCAGTGATTCTATGGTTAGTGAATGGGTTAGGCTTTGATATACAAGATTAAATATAATCCCCAGGTATATCAAGGAAGCCCATCATCCTTACGGTGAATCTTTTGTACTTTAGGAGGAGAAAGCTGAAGTGAATGGTGAAGGAATTGATGCTCTCACTCCTCCTGCTGATCATTACTCCTTCTGAGACCTGAATTGTCTCCGGTGTCATTGAAAATTAAACTTGTTTGGATTTTTCACTTAAGCCTACTTTGTGTATTTTAAAAATATACCCATGTGTAGTTTATCTGTTTGCATGATAATAAAAATAATCTCTACTTGCTCAAAACAAAATATGAGCTTGAGTTCATCTATTTATTTTTTTTATGCAAGTGGTTTATTGAGGTGAGCCATGTTTAATCTTGTCTGCTTGATCTGAGGATTTCAAAGTGCTAATTGGGTGTTTGAGAGTGCTAAATTTCAAATAAAGATTCTTTCATAGAAGCTGATGATGCTTGCAAGTTTATTCTGAGAATTGGGAACACATAGGCTAGCTGTGAAGGACACTGTTAAGGACAGTTGGTAGAGGATAATGTTATATTCTGGATATGAACATGCATTTTTGTAACTTTGGAGGGACTTCACTAGTCACTCAATTCCTGCTCTAGGGGTTGTAACACATTTTGATTTTATGCTACAAAAGAAAGACACTTGAGCAACAGGAAGGAACTGTAATGATTCTTGAAAGACAGAAAGTTAAGTTTTAAGCTTCCACAATAGGCAGCATTTTCATAAAAACAACTATGCCATGCATACATAGATGGTGTAGGCCTTAACATCGATAATATTCATGAATCAGCAACAAGGGTAATATTTTCCTGGAAGAAGTGATTTCTTTTGCTCCATCAAGCTGTGTATATACAGGGTGGGCCAAAAAAAAGGTAACTGAAATATCTGAACTGGAACCATTTGGATTATTAAAGATTATTAGCCATTCCATGTTTTATCTTCATAGAACTGTGCTATTCATATATAGAACCATTATATTGGATTATTCTAAGACTTTATATCAACAGATTCACTGACAAATGGCATGTCAACCATGTTCACCATCCTGTGAACACAGCTTCCTCCTTTGGATAATGTCATTGATAATATGACTTTAGATGTTCAGTACAATTCCCAAATTTTCATTCCTAGGGACTGAATGAGTTCTGCCAGAATGCCCATTTTTTGTATTGACAACTACCCATGTTCCAGAACTTCAGCATCAACTGAAAGGCCTTTCTGAGAGAATTTTTATGGAGCCAGTTGTGGGAATTTATGAAAGCAGCTGTATTGACTACAGTTTGCAGTTTCCACCTTCATCATAACTTCTAAAATAATGCTCACCAAGCCAAATCCTTTCACTGTACACTGAGGCATATTTATTTAAGATTGCCTGCAACAACTGAAATTTATATGTAACACATGGATTACCTTTTCTCTGTCTCACCTTGTATTAAAATATATATATAGTGCTATATTAAGGGTACATCACAAACATAACATGATTAACCTTTCCCTGGCATTGGCATCTCCTGCTGCCCAGGAGACACCAATGCCTTCAGGAGGTTGAATTAAATTCCTGCCAGGCAAATGGTGAAATTCTGGAAAGATTCGATCTTGCATAATCGTAAACCTTCAGAAAGGAAGTCAAAGACAGCTGTTCTCTGAAGCATCAGCAGTATTTTAAATACAGAGTCCATAAATATGAAGACACATGACATGACAGACATGAAAGTATGACTACCAGAGAATATGCTTGATACCAAATATCATACCAGTTCTGATATTCTTGTCCTAAACATAATGAATGGACAACTTCAATTGATCTTTCATTGAATATTCCCTCTTTGGATTGTTTCTCACAAGAAATACAGTTGAGTCAAAATGAAGGAGACACTCCTGCATTAGTAAGCCAAGTTTTGTCATGAAATAGCATTACTGATGAAGATTTTTGCAAAAGTAAAAGCGTATATAAAACTTTCATCTTCAGTAACAAGTGTGTATTTGCTGAATACTATAAAACATGAGTTCTTGGAGTAATTAGCTATGGCCAGTAAACTATTAAAAATGAGTTAATTGTAAAGGAAAGTAAGTAAAGTATGGTGACTGACATGAATGTTTCTACAGTATTTGATAGATTATGGACCCGTTTAGGATACAGGTATGTTACGGGTATTCTCACCATATAGAGACATGTTTAATTACAAACGAGGAGCCATCTAAAAGTTCCAGGACTGGCCTTTGTACGTGAAAACTAGGTACACAAATAAGGTTTCAGTATGCTCCCCTTCAAAACAGCTTCCATAGCTTGTGATTCTCTTCTCCCCACTGTTGTAAAGTGCATGGAACACTGGCTGTAAGCCATTTTTCGTAACCACCTTGAAGGTGTTGGTCGCAGCTGATTGGAGAGTGCCTGTGTCGACAAAGCTGTGGCCTTTCAGATGGAACTTCATCTGGGAAAAAGCATGAAGTCACAAGTCATGAGGTACAGTGAATAGGATGTAAGAGTAATTTCAGCCCATGATTGGTTAGAAATTCTATGGTTCTCAGCTTTGGGTATGAGGCCATATATTTTCATTCTCATGTTTTTATGTGACTTGTGCCAACACAATATGTTCATATATGTCCATATGTATCAGACTGGCTAAATATTTGTTATACTGCCATTTTATACAGGGTCCGGCTGAAGTAACGGGACATGAGGAATTACTACAGAGATACTATACTATAGTGTGGTTACATAGACAAGCATATATGCTTGCCTACATCTTGCCAAGTTGCTGTGTGCCCTGCTATAATTAACAAAATTATAAAAAAAAAGACCTGAGGTTGGAATGAAGACCAAGCCCCATGTTCACAAACTGCAGCCTCATCATGTTGCAGAAAGGTCCATGAAAGCCATCTAGCAGGAGACAGGTGGAATTTATGTGGTCATCCTACTTGAAGCATCGATTTACCTGAGTGATAGGAACAAAGTTTGAGCCATATACTACTGTCCTCATGGTGAAAAAACATTTAAAAAGTGGTTCCTGGAGTGCAATAAATGTTTTTCACCTGGATTCATGGTCGTTGCTGGCTTTTTGCTGAAATTGGAAGTTGCAGATCCATAGAGTGGCCAAGGGTGTCAATGATCAATTCTCAATATTACCAAGATCAAGTTTTGAGGTAAATTTCTGAAAAGGAAATCCTCCATCTGTATGCACCTGAGACTCCTGTGGTGTTCTTACACCTGAATGAAGCATTGACCCACATTTTCAAGGCAACAGCTGCCTTCTTGAGCCAAATGCCCCAGGAATCATGGCGATACTGTTCAGACATTCCAGTGAAGTTTGTAGATGCAGCACCAATGGACCTCTGTGCCTTTGGGTTGCTGAGGCTAGTCTTGGGAAGTTGATTACCAAGCTCTTTGGATGGTCTCTAAAAAGTGTGCAAGTGGGAGCATTTGGATCTCACAATGCTTCAGAGGAGCTTTCTTCTTGGAAAGTACAATGCAGAGCTATTGTCAAAAACTTGGGAATCAGTTAGAGCATAACCTGGGATGGAGAAGGAGCCTCCATGGCATGCAAACCTCTTAAAATTAGTTTTTCATGAAGTTCAAACTCTGAGTACTCCAGGGAGTATTCAGAGTTCCAGGGATGTTGGAAAACTCACAAAGAAAACTTCCCTCTTGATTCAAAAATAAAACTTGTCAAACAATCCATTTTGAAGGGGGATCACTCTATTTTGCCTAAAATTAACCCAAAGGATTATATTAATGAAATGCAGAATGGAAACTATTAATATGTAGGAAAATCTATCGTATTTTTCGGGCCATAGGATGAGGTGATGCTGAGAAAATATGCCAAATGCCTGAGGAACAAGGGCAGCATCACTGGTGACACCAGTTTCCTTTTTCTCATTCCCTCAAACTTATTTTTTATTGGCCAATTGTCGAGAGTTTAATTGCAGAGCTATGATGAATACTGAAAGTGACTTCATCAATTTGTTTGAGGATTTGATCATAAATTGGGATGCTTGGCATGCATGAGATTGATGCAAACATCCCTTACGCCTATGCTGATCAGATGCTCAAACATGATGGTAAACCTTCCTTTTGGAGACTTGGGCTTGGCATAATCTAGTTAGATGCTCAAGGATGGTATTAAAAAAAAAAAGGAAAGTGGCATCAGTGGTGTTGCCTCCATTCCTTGGACATTCCGTAAATTTTCTCTGCATTTCCTCATCCTTGAATTTTGGTCTTCTCGTTAAATTAATACAGGGTGGTACACAATTGTCTCCTCAAAGTAAAATCTTATCACTCAGGAAGTATACATCTGGTTTCAATGATATATGACTCAAATGATAGCCCATTCAATATATTTTTAGTGATAATTTTCAATATTGCCTAGTAAACTAAAAGTTACATCCTTAAAAATGAAAGCCCCCAAATCACAAGTGTTCAATATGACTTCCACCATTTTCAACCATCTCTGGTCCTACTGTGATGAGGGCATTCCTAATGGCCTATCTGGTTGTCTAGGTCTGCCAATAAATCTCTTGCTTGAGATACCCCCAGAGGAAGAAGTTCCAAGGGGTAAGATCAGGACTTCATGATGGTCCTCAGTTCTATCCATCAATCAGGAAAAGATACATCTAACCATTTCTCACTTCTCTGGTGAAATGAGGTGCTCTATCTTGCAGGAAAATGATATCTCACACCTCTGGCAATTCTTGAATCTCTGGCCAAATAAGTTTTTGAGCATTTAGAGGTAGTGTGCATTCACGGTGTCTGGTGTGAAAGGTCCATTATTCCTTCACTCCAAATCGTATCCCAGACTATGACTTTTGGAGAATGGAGGGGCTGCTCTTAATAGGTATGTGAATTTTCATGAGCCCAAATTTGACAATTTTGCTTATTCATGGTTCCATCCAAGTCAAACTTCACTTCATCCCTGAAGATGAGGCTGAGATAAGTTGGATTCTGCTCCATTTTCTCTAGTAAATTTTCAGTATATTTTACTTGCTTATCTTTTTCAGGGTCTGCCAAGGCTTGCAGAACTGGTATCTTGTATGCCTTAAGCTTCCAGACCTTGAGAATATGTAGCAAAGTCAACCAGCTGCAATTAAGTCCTGAGTTGACATTTTTTAATTATTGAGGAATTTGTCCTGGATTCATTGCATTTTTCCAGCCAACCAAACAGAGCAAACCTCTCCAGGCTTTCCTCTAGGTTTCTGGCCCATAATGAAACCAGTTTTCATAAACCTCTTAGGGTAAAACCACCAATGTTCCAACAGTTAAGCCCATATAAGACTGTAATTCACCTGTCATGCCTTTATGCTACAACCCAGATACTTCATTTTTGGCATCCAGCAGCACAATGAGTAGATATGAATACAATAAAGATGATGATCATTGAAGCCTTATGGCTTCCAATAATTCCTATTACGCTGGTGTCCAAACTTAGATGCGAAAAAATGAAGTTTGAACACAATGTAGTTTGGGCACACCAGAAGCAAGGCAGAAATCTGCTCTTTGCATGTACACTCCCTTGTAGCAGTGCTCTACATTCCCTAGTTTACTGTGGAATAAGAATTTATCACAGAATATAACAATATAACAAGGGAAGTGTTTCTCAAGTGTAGGTCGTCTCCATAAGTATTCTTGAATTTCTCATGTCCACAACATAACATTCATTTCTGCCAAATATTTTGAAATTGTGCTCAATGATTGTGACCACTGCAATTTAGTAACATGGTCATCCTGGGTTAAGAACTCTCTCTGATGTCAATCTTACAAATGTGTATTTATTAACAATAAACATCAATGTCTGAAATTAGGAGATTTTACCATATGAATTGCCTTTATGGTCTTTTTTTCTATCAGGAACTGAGGCATTTGAACCTAAAGTGAGAAATTTCTAAATTTTCTCTGCACCAAAACTCCACTCTCCAAATTATCAAACCAAATGGCAATCTTTGTCTTCTGCAGGATACTGAGGCCACCCAGGATGCAGACAATCCCTTGTGATGCATGAAAAACTCACAAACGAATTGTGAAAAGATGGAATTGCAAATTTGGTATTAGTATAATATAGCTTCGTGCTCAGGTTTGGTATTTTATATGAAATTTTAATGTTCTTTGAGGGTTTTAATACTATTTGCGACACTTCATTACTTATGCAAACACAAGTATGGGAATTTTAGAACTTTTAGCCTTTTTTAAAATCAATATTTGTCTCTGCCTCTGTCGTATTTCACAACAGGGAAATTCTGCATGTCTCATTTCACATTGCAAGCAATCCTTGAAAAAGAAAATTCTCAACCATTCATCAAATATGGAGGACCAATGTGAGTTAGGTTAGATTAAATTTGGTTTTTTCATGCTTAAATTCCTCATCCTGTTCTGTTCTGAAGACAGTCTTAACATTGATTCAGTGTCAAAGGCCAAAGGGTGAGAAAGTCAAGCAATTTTGGGGGATGATGGGTCAGTTGGGTTAAAAAATAATCGCAGCATCACAAATCATTTGACAGAAGGAACAGAGCACAGATAGCTACGCTTGGAACCAAGGGAATGTGGCTTTTGTGCTGCAAACTGTTCCTTCTGTCAAATGATTATATCTCATGAGGCAATTGCATGTAAATGTCAAATTAGGTATTGTTAGAAAGGGCATAAAAAACACTTGGAATCAAGTATTGAAACCACAAGTTCCAACTATGGCAAGTGTAGATATCTTCCACTGAACTTAATCAAAATCAAACTGTTTGATCAAGTGGAAGTTCTTGTTTTAGCTTCAGAGAATAATGTCTTAAAACAATCTAAAGACGACAGTTTCACAATTAAAATGACACCATAACGAAGCTTTTATCTTGAATAGAAGAGAAGCTATAGCAAAAATAGTCTCACAATTCCAGTCCATATAGGCACCAGGAGCCAAAAATAGGTGACACTCAAATGCATATATCTTGAGATCAGAGTGAGATGAAAAAAATCTCTGTAATTAATTTTCTTATAATCAATTCCTCTATATGCATACCGATTTTTGTCAAAATCAAAGATGGCTGAGCTCATCCTCTGGTTGATTTGCTGTGGAGTGACCAAAGAGTCAAGAAATGTTACACTAATTATGACTCTTTTTTGGTCGTTCCTCCCAAACTATCTTTCACCCCACACTAATATTACACCAAATTGCTCAGTAGGAGCAGACAAATTGATTGATACCATATATGGCACCAAAAGAAAATGTAGGTGACTCTTGAATCACCCTTGTCTCTTTTAATTTTCTGAAGCCTTTTAATAGCTTGGCCTCCCTGAAAATAAATTTTTATATTGGAAAACACATTTATTTTCTCAATTCCTGTTAAAATGGGCCATAAGGGAGGGGGGGATGGCAGTCTTTTTGAAGCACCCTGTACAGGGTGCAGACTATTCTCCCTTTGTGATTCATTCCACAAGAAGTTGCTCTTCACATGTCTTTGAGCAAAATGGTTAAATGTTCAAAGATGTCAGATGCTCTTGGTTTTTTTCTTCAAAATAACTTTCATATCAAACAAAAATACATAATTATATATTCTTATAAAATACACCAATGACAAGAACAGTGATTCTGTACTTACAAGACCTTGAGAAAAATATGAACATCTGAGAAAATATACTAGTTCATAAAAATCGAAGTTGAGTGGAGGAAAAAATTGATTTGTCAGGCCAGTTTGATGGAAGACAAGAGAAGAGCAAGAGAAATTTTGAAATGGCAATCACAAATACATTTTGAGGAGGATGGGAAGAACTTTGCTCTTTCTATCCAAGGCAACTTCCAAAGCACTTGAGGACAGCATCACGGGCAAATGGGATGTATGATAGGGAGTACCACAACATGGAAAAGAATTGGATGATGAGGAACAGGATGACAAGCCCTTTGTTCTTCCACTGTAAGAAAATTCCATCCAAGTTGAAACAAGAAGTTGCACAAATTTTCATGATTCCTATGGTTCAAAATAATTCAAACAGATTCTAATATATCCTGCTGCACATTTAGGTTCTTGTATATATCATTCACTATAGATTCATAGGACAGGAAAATAAAGTTTTCAATAGTGTTGACATATGAATGAAAACAAACCAACTGCTAGCTATAAATTCAAAGAGGCCCTTGAAAGTGGTTCAGCATATAATTAAATGAGAATGTTTTGGATGGGATAATGCTTTGGATTAAAGAAAATATTATGAGGCAGTGGTCAGATGAAAACACACAGAAAAGCAAGAAGCATACAGATATTTGCTTCTGAGGGAAATTTTTACTATTTCACAGAATAACTGCACAATCATTCCAATTCCTGAAGTGATTCATTTCTTTAAGCAAAAAACTTTGAAATTTTTTCAAGCCATGTTTGAAACCTGTTGAAACTTTCAAGACTTTTAACCATTACTGACTAAGAAAATCCTGCATTTTGGAATCTGAATCCTGTCTCACCCAGATTGCTGCCAAGAGTGTAAGGATGAGGGCTACCAGCATGACAACAGTGGCAACAGCTCGTGTGGCAGCAAACATCTTCTTCAGCTGATTCCATGGGCCCATCAGGAAGAATGTACTATTCCAGGAATAGATAGGCAAGATAATAGTAGTTTCAAATGCTATAATCTGAATTTCACCTTTGCAATTTTAAACACAAAACATTTCTCTTGGAGGAATATGTGTATATCTCCAAAAGGTAAGCACATCAACCTTGTTAAATATGATAAGAAAGCTGATGAATGCAAAATTCACCACAAATCAAGGTGACACTGAATACACAGAATGCAGAACCATTTTTCTCAATAAAAAATAAATAAAAATCAAGTTATCTTCTGTACCATGAATGGTTAACTTGAATCAACTTACCCATATTTAGGTTCTTGGTAGTTATTATTTAAATGATGCTATTTGTGGTGGCTTTGAAACTTTAAATTTTACATTCATGCATATTTTAATATTTAGGGACCCCTGAAATATGAAAATTTAGGTGTATTATTAGTCACTGTAAAAATGGCAGCTAGTAATTTCCCTAGTGCCAATCACACCATGCAGACCTAACCCTTTCCTGGCTGACCAAAATGTAGCATTATATTTTCTACTTGCATTTAGTACCTTTCAATAACCTCTCATCATTCAGTGACTTTTTATAATTAAAACAAGAGCACCATGTTTTCCCTGGCAAACTTGTGAAAACATTAAATCTCTCTCTCACACAAATATCCAGCTCCAATTTTGTGTTTCACTAGCATTGTTCCAACTCTGCAATTAGTATTTCTTCTATTAGCAGATTTTTTTGCATGGGACAAGTGACCAGGAGAACCTGATGAGAAACCATGTGGGACAAAATCTTTCAACAGCACAAATGGGAAGGCTTGGGACTCGAGGTAGAAAGGCTATAGAATATGAGATGGACAACAGCAGTATTTAGGTGGATATTCATGGGGTTGGGGTTAATTTAGAAACACAATGACTATAACAGGTCCCAGTACTCACCCCAACAATAGATAATGAAGAAGATGCCAAGGAAAGAGCTGCTTAATTGAAAGTAAAAAAAAAGAAAGTGAAATCAGAAGGGAAATCTATCACAAATTTGAGAAATCAGAATAAAAAATATAAAAAAATTTTGCCAACACCAATCAGTGCTAAATACATGGAATCACTCAAAAACACACATTTTGCATGGTATTTACTGAATTTCTATTGACATCTTACTGTGCAACAGAGGTCTACATGGTTTTAGCGATTGATACATCTCAGTTTTCACTGGGCACTTTGTCCAAGGTTTCCTCCATCACTGGGTCTGCAACAGAGCTTTCAGTGTGATAATTGTGCAGGTGTGACAACCACTCACCTAAGACTTGTCTTTACCTACTTATAGTGACATCATGAAACAGACAGGGATCAATTTGATTTATTACGCAAGGATTTAACTTGAGATCTCACCTGGATAAAGCAACAACATTCCCAAATGTGTACAATAGGGCAAACCCCAAGAGATTGGTTCCCCCTGATATAAACATGACCACAACTCCAAGGAGAGAGATGACCCAGCCAAGAATAAAGCAAGCAATGAAGCCTTTCACTCTGGTTGACCAACTCAGGGTGGATGAATCCACTATCTGCATGATAAAACAAACAGATGAACTGGAAGATCTAAAGGTATTCCTCTGTCTTGTGCGCACTGTCAATTCCTGTGAATACTGCATATGAATCTCAACCTTGTTATGTGAACACTAATTTCCAAAGAGATATGAACCTCCACTCCCACATTCAATGCGGAATGTGCTGCCCAATGTACTGGCGGGATGGATGAAAGTCCAGCAGACCTTCTCATGCACACAAAGAAGAGACTATGATTGCTTTTTTCCTTCCAATCAGGCATTGATATACCAGACTTTACCATCGATATATCAGAACTGATAAGTTTGATATAACCTAACTTTTATCCTTCCGTTGGGATGCACAGGTTTCACTTGTCACTGGCAATCCCCATTTACAAGAGACTTAACTTTGTTGTTCACCTCTGAACTCTTGCAACTGCAACTAAGGAAAGTTTGTCACTGTTCCAGGAGAGAACTGATACCCAAACCAGGAATTTCCCATTCTGTGCATAGGGCAACATTCCCCTCCCCCCAATCGCTTACTTGCACTATCACCTTTCTGGTTTGTCTCATCTGCGATTGGGAAGGTGATATGTGATTCCTACCTATATAAGCTGAAGCATGTTCATGTAGCATCAGAAGCAGGATTTTCATAGTTCTGAATTACCAAAGAATAGCAGTCTGTGATCCATATGAGGTCCTTCATCAGCTCACCTACACTTCTGGCACTTGTCATTCAGCAACAGACAACTGTCACAAGAAGTCTCCCAATTGGGATTACCAGTGACAAGTGCATGCTCACAAAGAGATAGAAATTTGCAGATGTAATTGTAAAGAAAAATGCAAGCATGGGCTCATCTATGCGTGACTAGGTCTACTGGACGTTCATTCTGCTCGCCGTTAAATCAGGCAGCACGTTCCGTATTGAGCATGGGAGTCCTGCTGCTGCTCACAATGACTCCCTCTCCCATCTGGGAGAACACCATTCACTTCTAACGTGAAGGTTGCAGTATAGACTCGTACAACACCCACAACCGATCCATTCGAAATTGTGAACTCTCAACATCGCCCCAAACAGTGTGCACAAGACGAAGGAATACCGATCTAAAACGATCAGAAACGTAAAAAACATGTAAATTCGGACTTACTGTGGCAAGAGTACCCCTTTCTTCATCCGCCTCTTCATTCCCATTGAGAACTCTTCGCAACTTATCCATATAATTTCGTATAATTTCAGCCACCTGATAACTAATATCTCACACTGACTTTACCCGTCTCTGCAATAGCCTACTGACAAGGAAATACAGTGGGATCGTGGCGTAGGCTGACAATCCACGTGTGAAGTAGGTTTAGCAAGCGGCCATGCTAAAAGTAGAGGACTGCGGGACTGTGCGGACAGAAACTTCTGGCACAACGTTCCGATGCCGTTCGCGACTGATGCCCATCGTCCGTTGTGCGGCCCGATTGACTATGTTACTCTTCTTTTCGATCTGTCATGGCGGCCCACGGTCTTGAGCCTAGGTTAGCTTGCTGCTGTTCAGCTCGTTTTCCACTTATATAAAGTTGCCACTGCAGACATTTTTACATCTGGGTTAGTATGGCATTAATAGTAAAGTCAATCTCTATTCCTACTCGCTACGTGGAGCTTGTTCCAAGTTACCTTTAGTAAAATTTAGGACTAACATTTTCTGAGGGTGAAGAGAAGATTTCAACGAGAAAGCTGGTTCCAGGTTTGGCCTTGCTTACTCATGGATCGTCACAAGGGTAACATTCTTCTTCAGTGTGATTGGCAACATATGTTCAGGTAAGTGGGAACATTGGCAAAAGTGTCTTTGAATCTGTCGAATGTCTGCTGGTTTTCACACCTGCCTCATGTTTATCTTAAACTAGATCTTGGTCTGCATAGGACTATGTTTAAGCTGTTAATTGTATCATGTATTCATCTTGTCTCGATACTTATCCACCCACAAGTTGCATCTGTGAATCCTTTATTGAAAACAGTAGCAAATGTATTACTTAATCTTGTGCACACTTTTTAAATGCCTTGTGAACACTGCAAGTGGATCCTGACATCATTATGTGAACACTAATTTCTATTGTGGACAGAACTGATCCAGAGTTCAAAATCATGGCAGGATGAGTATTAGTGATTGTCTGCATACATGCTACAATCTATGACCCTTATTTACCTGTACTTCTGGGAGGAAGCAGGATTCCTGTATTCAATATGGAACTGACTGCCTGATGTAACAGTGTGCAGAATGAATGTCCAGTAGACCTTGTTGCCCTCATGTAGAAGAGCCCATGATTTCTTTCTTCTAATCTGACTTCTGAGACCTTCTATCTGTTTGTTTAGATGCATAGTTTTCATTTGTCAGCAGCAATCCCCACTCTCATGTAACCTTGGAATATAAGCTTAAGCATCTTCATTCAGGGTCAGAAATGGAATAACCATCATTCTGAAGTAGGAAAGAATGGCAGCCCACGATACAGATATTGCCCTTTTATAGACTCTTTTACTGAATGACATTTCCACAGTTCTGTACAGGGTGTCCCATTATTCATTATACCATTTTAAAAAATCACACCTAATAAACAGTTAGCATGAAAAGGAAGTAACATTAACTGAATGATAGTATGTCATTTGGAATCATCTTTGTCAAAAATATAAGCAATTCTGAGTTTTGAAAGTGTCTCAAAACACCCTCCATTTACATCAATACATTAGGCAAGAGGCTTGGCACCAAAAAATTGCCTTAACTCCCCTTGAACTCTGACGGGATTCTCAAAGACCTCTATCCGGATGAAAACTTTTCTTCACTGCTTCAGTGTCAGTAGTGAAGCCTTTTCTCATGACTGCAAAATAAAATTCAGCAAAATTATATATATATCTGTTTCTTGAGTCTATCTGAATTTAGAACAGAAAAACATTAAAAATGAGCAGTTTTGTTAAAGAGGATTGGAAAAGGGGTACCATGAATCATCCTGAAAAGATACACCTTTCTAATATGCATTTGAAGCAATTTCCATTTAAGTCTGATACCAAGTCATTATTGTGAAAAATTCAATAGAATGTTCTTTTCATCAATGCTAACAACAGGGACCTGCTTGTTGCAGTTTGAAATGGTATAGTGATTTATGGGACACCCTGTATACCACTGAAATCTGTGCATCCTGATGAAGGATAACATTTTGCAGATGTTAGATTAGAAGAAAGTAAACAATCATAGGGTCTTCAACCTACAAAATGTTCATCCCACTCAAAGTTATGTCGTGCAGTCAGACCCACCTTGAGAGTAGGGGTTCTGCTGCCATTAATGGATGGCATTGGCTTTATGATAACAAGGAATGCTTCATACAGGCCTATACACTTTTGGTATGTGCACTAGAGGAAGGAATGCTGGAAGTGTTTCTGTTGGGATTTTTTCATCAATGCAGTAAATTGCAAAGCTCAAAAGAAATGTGACTTGTTAGTACTTGTCTGCACAAAGGTCATTATGGTTTGTAAAGAAATAGAAGTCTCCTGGTTTATATGGACATGCTGTCTAAATATTTTCCAGGTAACTGTTCAGTTAATATATCCTCTGATATCTTACAGTGTACAATCATGAAGCAGATCACATCCCTTTATTTACTTTGCTAAACTGGAGTATTTTCACCTTATGTCTTCAGCAAATAAATCTGGAGTTAGTTTACTTGTAACTACAATCAGTTAACATAAAAAATATTGAGTATGTTGTAGGCATAACAATTTAAAATGTGGCATAATTAGGATCTCTTTCTTCAAAAAATTAAAACCCATTTAAGAAATTGTTGTCAGCTTTTCGAATGTTCTTTATATGCTCATTAGTACTTGAACTACATTTTTAAAATAGATGTAAATTAGTTCCATTGGTTGATTGACATCCATGTTTATTAACCTTTGAAACATTTGCCAGAAACGTATTTTTTCCAATCCATGCTTCCTATCTTCAAAGAGGACTAGCATTAATTGACCCTCGGTATGATTCTAGTTATTTTGAAAAAGTTTGCCTAAAGGCTTCCTCATTATTTTTGTGCCTTTCTCCCATAGTGTGCAAGATAAGCCCTTAACTCCAAATGAAGTATGGGTGGCCTATAAGCCCAAGGGTGAGTTTCTAAAATCTAAGAATTTTAAGCTACCA
This sequence comes from Darwinula stevensoni, assembly GCA_905338385.1. Lineage (NCBI taxonomy): Eukaryota > Metazoa > Arthropoda > Ostracoda > Podocopida > Darwinulidae > Darwinula > Darwinula stevensoni. The sequence continues at coordinate 44,457 of CAJPEV010000251.1, forward strand.
AATGGAAATAGTGTATTCATATGCATGCTTTTTTCCTAGGCTCAACTTCAGTATATGGATCACTGAAATACAGCAGGCAGTCTGGGGGAAAGGTTGAAGGGAAAGGAGGATTCTCTGTTGGCAAAGTGACTGGCAATATCTTGGAGGTGACCCATGATGAAACAGGGACTGCATGCATCTTCATTGCTCCTTACAATGCCTTCCAAGGCATACATGATAAGGGGGTAGGAACATTTTTGTTATCATTGCTTTTTGTTGGCCCTATGATGATAATTGATTCTGCTTTAATCTTCAATGACTGCCATTTCTGCAAGTGAGAAGTATCTCTGGAGTCTTTTCTTTCTTGGTTAGGCTATCTTTTTCTAAATTCCAAGTTTAAGAATGCTTTTTTGTTAAGTTTACCAATTTAATAGTGCTTGGGAATATTGCTGCACACCTAATGCTAATAAGGGGAAATTGGTTCATAGCTTCTCAGGGTTCTAGTCAGGGACTTGCCAAATCTGTGATAAGATGACCTTCCTAGCTTATGATATCTTGTTGGCATTGCCAGTCTCTCCAATTTTCCCCCTCCAGCTTGAGATAAAAAACAGGGAACTGTAAGTGTGATAGTTGAGAAGAGCAATGTTTATCCTTCACTGAAGACTCAATGCTGAAGAGAAAGGATATGCCAATGATATAGGTGTGCTTTCCCATACAGTAAACTGGAGTGGAGGAACTGGTCTGATAGGGAGAGGGGTTCAGCTTATCTAAAATGGAGGCATGACTTTTATGAGAGGATTAGAAGCATCTCTTTCTTATTATCATAATTATCACTATTATAATTATTATGGTGATGAAGAATGCCTGGTCCTAGCCTTGAGCTCATGATATACATGTATATATACATAATTTATAGTGAACTCATTTGTTATTAGTTCCTTGGTTTATAGTTAACTATGGCCTCACTGATGAAAACTGAGAATGTTGTAATGATTTGTAGTGATTATAATGATTTGGGAATATAACCATTGACAACCCATAACTTTCTCTCGGAATCTGCATTTCTCGAAGATCTTATGGTATGATTGTTGGAAGGAGGGTGAGGGAAGGATAATTACCAGTCACCAATAGATCATCCAATCTTCAGTTGCCGTTCTTATATCCTGTTGACATTATGGGTAGTTGATGTTGATGAGGATGACAAAGAGGAAGGATAGAGTGTTTAAGAGCCCATGCCAAGATCATATGAAGCCCTTCAAGTGGTGGAAGTACTTTTGTGTTTTATTTTACTGCTTGAGCCAGTGGCATAGTGAGGGAGGTCAGCTACCCCAAGATTGGTTCAAACCCCCCCCAAACTCATATCTTAACCCTTTGCAGTCCTATTATTTTTAAGTTTTGTAGGCCAAAAAGTCCAATTTTTTACACCTTTTTTATTATAAATAGCTTCAAATGAGGTTTTATTATTTCTATTTCAGTTGAGTAATTTCTAACCATCTGATAAAGTAAAAATAACGCCTATAAACACGCAAAAGAATAGCACTGTTCCATTGAGCAAAATTATTATCATAATGCGACAACTTTGACTCAATTTCATCCTGGGGATGAGGTTGGACTGCAAAGGGTTAATCCTTTTCTGTCCCTGGCAAGGAGAAATAAGGGAAATTCTTGCTCCCCCACCATTCCTCTTAACACCCCCCCCCTTTGGTGAAATCCTGACCATGCCACTGGCTTGAGCTGGACACATGGCATAATGTAGCAGCAGTTTGGATTGTTGTAGAACATATCTTCTGCGAAACACGCATGTATCAAGACAGAATTACAGGTCTTATTGTATAGTATGATATACTACACCAGTAGCATGCCCAGAAAATCTCAATGGGGGGGGAGTTGACGTAAAAAATTTATAACCTACCCTATTTTTATGGCCAAATTTAAACATTTTTTTAGAACTGAACCTGTAAAATGTATCCCAACGGGTGGATATGACTCCCAAACCTCCCACCCTTGGGCATGTCACTGTACTATACACCAGAGTTACATCCAGCATATTTTTATAAATATAGTGATGGAATATAAACAAAGGCAACCTTCCTAATAATGAACCTTAGTTATAGCAACAATTTTTTCTTGGTCTTTTCAATGATATTATGACGAAGTTCAATTGTTTATCCATTCATTTGGAAGTTTAAAACTTGCAAAGGGAATTCAAAGTACATGCTTGCAGCACATAATTTTTATTTTTCATGGTGTGTAACCTCATGAGGCATTGGTTGTACTGCCTTGTACTGAGAACATTATTTCTCTGGTTTGGCATGCATGTGTGAAAATGCATTTAAAACTATTGAATGAGTATAACTAAAAGTCTGCTAGGATGATTTGGCTAGCCCCCTTGAATTTATGGCTTTGTTTCCATATGGGAAATGTTATTCCATATTGAATACTATTGGCAACCAAATTTAATACTGTCATGGAATTTCTTGTTTAAATAATATTGATGCTGTTACTTTTATATCTTTGATATTATGGCTAGTAGTTAAAATCTAAATATGAATTTTCATATAAATTGGAAACATCTACGCATCAGCAAAAATATGAGACATGTTCATGATTGACATATTCTGGGACTTGTCCTGTATCCTAAATTGAGACTGCATGTTAGTACTATTTGATGAGTGCCCACCTCTGATGTTGAAACCATTCAATTTACTGTTTTGTATGTATCTCTGTATCAAAACAATAGACCTGAGCTATTTGGGAAACATGAAGGGATATGTTTAGGACAAAAAAAAGTTTTTTCAAGTAAAATGGCAACCATGCTACCTCCCATCAACATATACAGCCATGTAATGGGCAATGGAAAAAAAGTTTTAGGTCCAAGAACATCTCTGTCAAACATCAACTGCATCTGACTATTCCTTAAAAATTTATGACCAAACAAAGTCAGATGATTACAAGTCACCATCCAAATTTGTTTGACTATCTTCTGAATGGACTCTCAGATGCAGCTGATACATGTAGAGAGACCATCCCCTTCCCCTCTGTGTATCATGTCTGTTGTTTGTGTCTGCTGCATGTCCAATTTTTTTTTTATTAAAAACAAAATATTGCTGCCAATTGAAATTAACTCCTTAAGTTGGGAATTTTTCAGGCAGAATTCTACCACTGGAGTCAGAAATTATTTTCATGGGAGTAACAATTAGTGTTGGTGAGAAATTTACCACTCTTTCCCAAATTTTACTCTTACTTTTCTCAGGTTTCAAAATTATATTTAACTCAAAATATAACAAGAAAAATAAAAAGGCAAATCCCCTTGGGGAACATTTTACCATGACAGATATACAGGGTGCATCAGCTATTTGAGAACAAAATTTGACTTTGAGGAAAACAAAAATATTCAGTAGAAAAACCAATATATTTTCATAGAATTTGGTACACATGTTCTTACATACACATAGCAAAAGGCTATTTAATAAAACCGCCTTCAACCTCGATTATGGCCTCGATGTGGCTTCTGAAACGACTACATGCATTGATCAGGTGATCCTTATTTATGTCTGCCATAATGTCCCCGATGGCAGCCTTCAACGAGTCCTTGGTATTATGGGCATGCTTGTTGGTCTCCCTCTCAACGACGCCCCAGACGTAGTAGTCCAGGGGGTTTAAATCAGGAGAGCTAGGAGGCCAAATGTTAGGGGTAACATGATCGCGAAAATTTTCGGCCAGCCACTTCCTGGGTCGTGCTGGCCGTGTGAGAGGGAGCAGATTCTTGCTGGAACACGTACGGCCTCCCCCGAGCCTTGACGCTGTCAAGCCCTGGATTGAGGGAGTGGCTCAGAGAGGATTAAATCTGTGCCAAGAGTTACTGGTGACTTTCTTGGTGTTTTGTCGCATTAGTGCTTACGTGCATCTCCAGCGTGTTTGTGGTCCTATAAGTAAGCATAGCCGTACATATACAGTCATCCCCCGACTTGCGTCATTTGCCTCCAGACCCAATATATTAAACCAAGCGCACAACTCGTACCTACGTTGTTACGTTGCCCTTACGTCGTCCATGAATTGGTATCTCAACTGCGAGTAGTCGGCAACACCGTACTGTCTCGACTAACGTCGCCGGTCTCGGAACCAATTACGACGTAACTTCGGGGATGATTGTATTTCAACTTCCTGATGTTTTTAGGCACATTGATTGACTTTCGTTCTCCAGGAACTATGCATTTAATTGAAAATGGATGCGAGTGACTTCCTTCAAAGCCATTACCCTTCTACAATCGGCGGCAATTGGTGCGCGTTGAGTCTGCATTCATCCTTGACACAACAACGACTTCCGCAGAAGTTAAAATATGAGGTGTGAGTGCGAGCAAGTGGTTGAAAGGCTCAAATTTAAATTGTGATCTCCGAGGTGCAAGGGTTGGTTTGGTACGGAAGAAGACCACTTCAGCCTACTACGATTGGAAGGTTGTTCTAGGTGTGCGCAGATCAAGCAACAGCGCAGCAGCTGAAATACATTTTGAAGGTTTGCAGCGGCTTGTCGAAGCTTAAACCTCGATTAAATTACTCGCTAACATTATTCCTGTTTTTTTTGTCGTTTCTGAGTGTAACTACTCGTAACGCAAAGGCGGCACAGTGCTTCCAGATATGTACAAGAAAAATTAATTAAATACAACCCTTATTGGTGCAATATTCTCGCTTCCGACTGCATTTTACAGAAAGCTCCTTTGAGGTGATAAATTGGTCAGCCACTAAATATTCGCCTAAAAAAAGAATATTTGGAAGGCTCATTTTGCTCTATAACAGAGAGATGCTGCCAGCTGCTATGTGAACTATTCACTGTGCATTCAGGGAGAGTGCTAAAATGCCCGAATGCTCAGCATTTATTGGTCATATTAGAAACTAGGAAAGTAGGGTGTGGCATTGATTCATCCATCAAAAATCCCATTATACCTGAAATTCATGACTCCATGGTATGCAATAACTTCTCAATGACGGATGTTGCATTCTGCACCCTTAGGGAACAAGAAGAACCGCAAGAACAGGAAGAGCAGAAAGACCAAGAATAAGCTGGAGCCATTGGAAGAATCTGATGTTCATGATGGAGATTCAACCACTAAGCATCAATAATGAAATCTTTTGTCATCCTCATCCTCTAAGATTTTCATCTACATAAATTGTAGCCATTGTCTCAAGTACAAGGTAGTCATTTGATTCATGTCTTTACCTTGAGTAGATCCTTGTGTGATCCTGGAAATGTGTTTCCCAATAACAGACCCTGTTTGCCCCACCTGATTTACTTCAATACTTTGAAAGCATCTACTTGCCAATTGTGCTTACTCCATAGGAGAGGAATGACTTCATGACTGTGCAACCTGTGAGGGAAGGCCTCATGGCATTGGCTCCCCTTTGTTTCATAACAACTTGTACCTAGAAGTACTGGGATTGGCCCTAGCTCTTTCCATGCAAGTAAAGCAAGATAAATTAATTATTTTCTCTTCTAAGAAACTGGGGGGAAAAAAAAGTATTTTGGGTTTTGTCTATTGCAAACTGCAATGAATTAAATTTGTTCATCTCATGAAATGATTCCAAGAGACTCTTGATAGGATGAAAGTTAAAATAGTTATGGTTGCATGAAATATATCTCACAGGAGAATTGAGCGATTTGTGAAACATATCTGCAGAATCAAGCTTTGTGATAGGTTCTCATTGTGCATGATCTGCCTATCACCAGAGATGAGAGAACCCTTCTTGGCAGTTCATGTTTTGCATTTATGTCTTACTCCCATGTGACTGCTGACACACTACCACAAGAACCACAATCTGGAAAGAAAAGAATGGAGCTGAATGGACCAGGTTATGGATGCAAGGATAGAAACTGGATTGTCCTCGAACTATTTAAAAATATATACTGTATATTCGAGTCATTTGCAATTGCTCCTCTATGATCCTAAAATTATTGTTTCTCACTGTAACAGATTGCAGCATTCACTCCAGTGCAATTGAGGAATCAGGAATATGATTCATGCTTGGACATAATGAGATTTACATAGCTTCACTTTCTTTTTTCTTTTTTAAAAAAAGGCAGGACATGTGGGGACACAAACAACGGGCATATTGCAGTACACAGAGAAGATGGGGTGCCCACTTGGCAGAAGCACCACATCCAGATTGCAGTCCCTCAGGCTGGGACCTCTCGATGGTCCTATAGGAGGCCATACGAGACAGCTAAAAGGTTACCTAAATCCATGATTGACATGAGTGGTTTTTAAGGTGTACTACACCTGTATCTCCTAGAGATGGTACACAGAGTGGCATGTGCGTTAGTTAGACCACACTAAGCAGACTCTCCCTGTGAAAGCAGGTGGGTCGCCTGTCAGCAAAGGAAGAGCCTGTCACCACCCAGGCTCAATCCCTTGCCTCCTACACCTTCACTTTCTAATGGAATGACAAGCACGGTACTGAATGCATCTGCATTGTTGACATGGAGTCTGGAAATGTGTTGGTGATTCTGTGGGTTTCAATAGTTACCCTTTTCATATCTCCATTTGATATACAGGGTGTCATTAAGTTACTTTCCTATTTCAAAAGGCCTTATCTTCATTACAGAATGGCCTAGAAACTTCATATTCGGCATAGAGGATGTACAGCCAATGGGATTTATGATAGCAAAGTTTCCAAAAGTTTCCAAAAAGTTTCTGGATATCACCATCACTACCAGCCAGAAACACAGTCCAAAGTTGGCACATATACCTAAATCAGCATGGATGGCACAATCAGACCTGTAGGTATTCGATGTGGCCACCCCCTGCCACTACCACCACCTCCATCAATATAATGAAGCAGTTGACTGCAGAATGTAATTACTCAGATGACAGCAACAGAATTTGGAGCTGCATGGCACTGCTATGCATTCCCTGAGCTCCACTAAGTTCGAAGGACAACCACTGTAAACCCCACAGCCAGAATTCTGAAAACCACACAGACAGAAGTCTGCAGGTGTAAGATCTGGTAACCTTGATGGCCAGGCCTGAGGGAAAGCCCTGCTGATGACAAAATCCTGGAATGCAAGCTGGAGGAGAGACTGGACACGTCTCCCAAAGTGTGGCAGTGACTCTGGCTGGTACAGTGCTGCTCTGGTGGTGACATCTGAAATACATTTTGGAAACTTTGCTGTCGTAAATCCTATTAGCTATACATCCTCTATGCTGAATATGAAATTTCTTGAATGCTCTGTAATGGAGATAGGGCTTTTTGAAATAGGGAAGTAACTTTATGGAAACCCTGCATATCATCCTATTCTCCCTTGAGATGAACTGTACATTAGAATTCAGCTACTCTTCATTAGAACATCCCAGTGAAAGAGCATTGCAACTTGTTGAAAAGCAACATATGATATTGCAATATTCATACATATAAAAAGTTAACAAACAAGGTAGAAAACTTCATATATGTCTAAGAAACATCAGGTCAGATTGGACGGAACTGGTTTTCCACACTAAGGAGATTCTAACACCACATCATAAAATACACTTACGAAGCAAACTGACCTGAAAATACACAGAGGGTTCAAAAGGTTTAATTTGAATAGTTTAATATATAGGTATTACTTTAAAACTTGCGAGCCTCCTTGGAAGAGGGGAAGTTGTTCTGATGTTAGTTAAAGGACAGACACTTCATATCTTTTAGGTGTACCTGGATTGAGGCCTGAGTATTATCCTCAATCCTTACTCTTTTGCCAGCTCAAATTCATTGTTCATGCTCAAATGTATCATTTATTGTAGCCATTCATATTTTTTCATCAGTTGAACAAGGAAGGTAGACAAAGGCTGTGAGCATATAATACTGTACCCTTACTCCTCCCTTTGTTGGCTAGGTAGAGGGGATAGTACTATGAAAAACTGACAAGAATTAATCTCAGAACAACTTCCCTGTGTTTTCTAGGAGATGGAAAGCATATGTGAGAGTACTTGCTAATTATACTCTGACTTCTCCATGTGGATGCATTCAAGCCAGTTTGCCCATAACAAATAAATTGCCAATATATACAGGCACTTCCATTAGGGAACATGAAAGGATAAAAAATGAAAATGGGATATGAGATATATATAGCCTCAATAAAAATAAGTCCATCAAAGTAGTTCTTTCCTTAGTATTACTTTCTCTGATAAATGTGATAATTTGTCAACCTGATATCCTGACAGGAGCTTCACCATTAATTTTGCCAAATTCAAGAGCAAAAGAGAGCATCAAATGAACACAAAATCACTCCAAAATTAATAGAGAATGTGAATGAGAAACCTATTGGAAGGATGTAGTCCATTTTAAATTGTTGCATGACATTGACCCTCTTTTAAATGAAGATTTGATGCATTTTAGGAATGTATACATGGCTCATTCAAGTAACTTGATGTATCAAACAAGAAGGCAGCACATGGTTCCTGGTTCCATCAAGTAAGATACCACTACTTAAGGTGATGGGACTGCAATTTTTTGAGAAACAGATACAAGCTATACAACTGCATATATAGATGGCAATGAATACCCATGAGATCACTAGGTGAAGGAATGAAAGCAAAGGGACCTTAATACACTAACAAAAAGTCCATGACACACAAAGGATTAGAGACTAGCCTACAAAGGATGGCTATGATAACCACTACTTATGATGGCAAACAAGGAGGCAGTTCACACTGCAAACTCAGGCTTGAACTCAAGTGGTCTTGAACTTGAACCATCAGCAGGTGAAGCCAAGGAAACCATTTCGTATTCCAGGAGAACAGGCTTCCGCTTCATAGGACAGCATCTATGTGCTATTGAGATTATGACAATGATCACCAGGACTACAATCACCCCTAACAGAGTGATCCATGGCCATGCTAAATTGAACATGATCAGTGTTGTTGCATAATTCACTTCTTGAAGACCTCCACAAGAGATGGTGAATCTTTTTCCACCAGCTTGGAATGAGAAGCAGACTGAAGCTCAATATTCTGTGGTTTGGCTACATGACGAGCTTTGAAGCATCTGTCTCCAAACATCAGGATCAACACAATCACAAAAATTATAAAAGCAGCCAGGAGTGTGAGAGGGGGCCAAGTGAGACTGAACATCTTGAGACTGTGCAATGGCAATTCACAGAGTTACAATTGGGGCATTGCACTTGGGAGACTGCAAATAAATTGGACCAATCAATCTGTTGCCAGTATTGGCATCTCTCCAGTACTTGCTGTACTTGGAACAGAGGCAAAGCACATTCAACAAGAGAATGATCAGCCCAACCACTGTACAAATGCCGATGCCAATATAGAAACTCTGGTAATTACTGTACTGCTCGAAGTCCTTAGGGTTATAAGAAACTCCACCGTCTGTCATCATTCACATGGTTTGCAAATCTGAAAGGAAACAGGATAACAGCCATCAGGGGGTCATTGTCCTTAAATGTCATAGAAATTAGAATGGTGGAGTCAGGTTGGACTGTGTGAATGGGAAAGATGGATAATTGCAATAGAGCAAGTCAATACAAGCCAGATACCAACCATGAATGGCAAGGTAGACTTCCATTTCTCTCTCCCATATGAACTGTTTTATAAAGTACAATTCAGCATCTTTTCAGAATTTTCATGACCTCATTAATTATTAGGTGCAGTGGATGGTTCTACCTAGGTGAGCTTAAGAGAATTCAGCACCTGGGAATGCTGTGACAGCTCTCACATGTTCCTCTATGGTCAACCTGATGTTATTTTCTTTGTTATATGAGAAACACACAGTTGAAACTTGGACATACTGTAATAATGATTTTAACAAGAAAAACTGGAAAAGGGCTAAGCCTGCCCTAAGTTTATGACTGAGCTGACTTTGTCCTGAGTTCAATGCAAAGCTGGAACCTTAGAATACAAAGCATATAACCTTAGTCTCATCAATGACACAAGCCAACAGGCTGGGTGCATAATTTTGTGGCATACTTGGTAAATACAAATGGAATGAAGATCAAACATAAAAATGCTACCCCTTCATCATCACTCCTTCCATGAAAGTAAAAAGCACTTATGTACCACAAATAGATCCTGGCTAGGTCTACTCTAGGTAATTTTCTCAAGTTCAGCAATGCAATGATTTGCCAAACATTTCATGAGGCTACATCTTAGGAAAGTACATGGTATGATGACATCTACTATCAGCTATGGTAACCTTGAGTTCCCAAATCACAGGAAAATGTCAAAATTGTAAGAATTTACATTTTGTTGCTTAGTCTCTGAAATGTGTACACTTACACACCATCCCTGAAAACCTCATTCACAATCACAATCAAAGGTCAAGTGAGAGACATCATTACCATCTTTGACCAAATTTTTCATATCATTCTCAAAGCTAATTGCAATCTCAGAAATATTTTCCCATAGAATAAAATATCCAACCCATCTACACAATTCATGATTATCTTACATTAACAAATTTTGCATTTCATTCATACATATAACATAAAAGACCTAAAACAGACCCCTAAGGCATTCAGCACCAACCATTCTTTAGTTAATTGCTGGATTGTACCAAATTCAACATCTCAAGAGAGTAAAAAGAGTTTCTTTTCAATCAGTCCATCTTTGCTTCTTTTAAAAAGGAACAGAAAAATGTTTACTAAATTAAAGACCTTCACTAGAGATAGGGTTTTGCTAGTATCAAGCCTTTCTTTTCTTTTACTTACTGTATGAATTTGGCCTTCTGGAGTAGGCCTCTAAAGGTCTTTGAATGGGATTCCTAAGGTCTGGCAGACTTCTTTCCCTCATGGATTTCATTAAATTAATGTGGACTTCATATACGTTTCCTCTTTTTCTTCCTTGGTTGAGTTCTTTCTCTTTCCAACCATCATGAAAATATAGGCCTTGACCCATCATCATGCAAAGGCCACCTGCCTATTGCCTTTTGCCCCTCTACTTTTTTCCACATAGCTTCAGAATGCAAATATACAGAACTCCCCTCCCACGAGGTGTTTGGAATCACTCACCCCTTCACTTTTGGAAACTTTCTTAGGCCTATATCACCATGTTTTTGCATGGTTGGCGTGGCATTATGGTTGAAATATATGCATTCATTTCTTCATCGGTCAACAGTGCAGTTCTGTTAAACTAAGGGAAATAAGTCGGGGCCTAACCTGTGCAAAGAATTGAGCACTGCAGAAGGAGTTACTAAAGCCAATACATTATTACATGTTAGGCCAACATGACTTGTCCTACATTGCCTAACAATGAAGAGCACATTGGCAAAAGTATAGTAAAATGAATTGACTACGTGAAAAGCACATTCTATAATTAACCAAACGTGTTAAACAGCAAAAAAAAACACGAACTAGGGATGGAATAAGGCCTATATAAACCATGAATAAACAAGCAAAACCAACATTCCGGGGAGAAACAATTGTCTGGGCAGGGCCTGATCGTAACGTGCGCCGAAATTTTATAGGGATAAGTTTCGAATTTTTTCGTTTAGTTCGCCTACATCTGCCACTACTCTCTACCGGGTGTCACTTAGCGTGTCTGGCGTCCTTCGCGTCGATGCTTGACTTCCTACGGCAGGCCGACACACGCGTGCACAGTCCACGTACATCCAAGGGTTTCCACAAAACGCAAGGCTTGCGAGTAAAATTGGGATCAGTTCACTTCGGGATGGCCACATGCATGCATGCGAGGGAGATGTAGTTATAGGTGAGAAAGTTCGCCTAGGCGAACTTTCTCACCTGCGTCGAAATGTCGTCAGATCTAGCGTTACAGGGGTTTTCACTGGAGTCAGACATTTTTTCACTTGACTTCGACATGCATGCACGAGTGTCCGAATCAAGTAAAATAAATCGTCTAACTCGAGTGAAAAACACTGTTAAAAAAACATACTGGCGTTCTGGCAGCACCAACGGCGACGCAGGTACGAACGTACAACACGCAAGCATGAAAAGTTAGAGCTTCCTGCATGCATTGCTTTTTCGCACGCGTCATTAAACGCAAGAGGCGCTGAGTGTGAAACGGTCTTTAGACCAGGTCAACTTGGTCCACATTCATGAGAAATGCATGCACCAGCAGCCACAGAGAAAAGCAAGAGATGTGACATCTCGTGTCCGTTATCCATTCTTCTCCCCACTCGGAAGAACGCAGCACATTCTTTATAAACATTTATTTCGTTAGAGTCCTCAACGGTTCAATCTTGACGGACCCGACTCGATCCGAAACCCTAATGCCAACTGAACTCGGGCCGATTCGGTCTGCGCTGGCGATGTTCCAATCCCAATCCAACCTCAACCAATTTAAGGCCCACGTAGCCATGGCATTTCAATTCTTTAACCTCTTGAGACCTATTCTGGTTGGATGAAAATGCCATACCATGCCGCCACGCGTATTTAGAGGTAACCTTACCCTGTTTTCAGATAGAATTCAAGCCCCCCCCCTTTGAAAAGTGGAGAACGAATAAAAAGAACTACTTTCAGAGGATTCGCTTCATCAGATAATTATATTTATAATAAAAAACACCCTTATGGAAGCTGGCACTATCTGCGATCCATAGAAGCGCTCCTATGGGGGGGGGGGGATACAAATTCAATACGAAAACAACATAAGATTTCGAGTCAGCGGGCCTGTCGGACCAAGTGACAAACAAGAATAGAGTACCATACAATAAGGATTTAAAAATAAAATACTGGCTTTCTTCGCTTTCATTTTTTGAAGGTTTAGACTAGAGCTTTAGGGTGGATTTTTGAACAGAGCACTATCCGATAATGCAGCTTTATTTACCGGATTTATAATGCATTTTCTCCGAAATAAAGCTGCATTATCGGATAATGCTCTGTTCAAAAATCCACCCTTATACTCGGAAGTCAGGAGGTTCAGGAAAGGGGATAGTGACTCCGATGAGAAGTTGAATAAGGAAGCACTGGAGTCAGTCTGCTTCCAGCATCTCTCCAATGCAACCGTTTACCTAAGTCTCTGTTTTTTTTCTTCATATTTACTGTAGCTATCTGCCTTCTTACATAATCATTCTCATTCTCACACTGGCACAACCGGGGGGGAGGCCTGAATATTACTCAATGTCTTTTTCCTGATATTGAAGATGCGCTGATGCAATAATGATCCCTTATCGTTGGAGTCTTCTATTCTACCTCAGAGAACTTGAAGGTTCTATTGCGAGTACTACCATCATATGTTGATACAATACGAGGCTCTAAATTCCTTTACTGGACCAGAATTCAAGAATTTTTGAACGATCACACCTGGTTCTGTCCTGCAAAGGAATTGCGGTCTGACATCAGCTTTAGATTTCTCTCCTTCGCAGAAGAGCCTGACTCACCCTTGCAGGCAGATTCAGATGATCCCCAAGGGTGATACAAATTCCCATGTTTAGATTAACGCCATGGAGTGAAGTCGGAAGTTGGAGCATGTTTCTTCCGGCCGCTGGACCGGAGTTGGACTGGAGTTAGAAGCACCTGGTGTTTCCTTAGGCCAAGTTCCCGCTTTAACCCTTTCAATGATGAGTTTTTGTAGCTCTATTGGGTAACTCGACGAGTATACTCGTCCGTAGCACGGAAAGGGTTAAATGGGTCTATTCAGGAACTCGACACATTCAACAGAAGAACTTCGTGTCAAGATTGAGAGTAGGCTGAAATGTTGAGACATGGTCGAAGTTGAGATATCAACGAAGAATCAACAGCAATAAAATGCTGACCGTTAGTAATTAACCGCATTTTCGGCATATAGTGACAACTCATGTAGTAAAGTCGTTTGGAAGCCATTAAGTGCTAATTTGGTTCCTATATTTGCCTTCACCCTGTCAAGAAAATTTCATCAGGACATCGATGGCTTTTCGTTGACGCGTATATAGTTGCCTTAGTTGGGCCGTCACTGGCAGATGGTTGGCTTACGGTTGAGTGAAGCCGGCTTATGGTCGGGCATGTCCTGTTGGCCCTTCATCGGGCCAACTGTGACTCCATGTTGAAAATCCGCACACACCCCATTAATAAGCCAATGATGAGCCGACCTTCCACGAAGCGAATAAAAAAATTGGGAAAACCCCCCAAACTGGCTCTATTACGCATTTTTGAGCGATAGCTATGCATCCCATGGTAAAATCCTCCCTCGTACTTTTCTTTTTCATCTGGGCTGGATACAAGTACGATGTCACTTCATCTATTCATCAAAAAGTAACCCCCTTCATGGACCAGACCATATGAAATTCCGCATAGAGCATTTATGAGCTCATAAGGCACAAATTAAAGACTATACACACGGTGTCCCTCATCCGGTTACAAAAGGATCTGCCTTTCCGCAAGAAGTCAGACTTGGCTTGTACGTCATGACGCTCTCCAGTGCATTAGAGAATGCAGTTCTCTAATGCACTGGATGATGCACAATGATGCGTTCTTTCCGTCCAGTCTCGACGGGAGCTTCAGAGCAAGCTGAATCAGCTGCAATATATTCGACTCCAAATATATTGCAGCCGGAACGCTCAGCGTCCCCAAAACGCAGGTAATGGCTTTCTCTAGAAGTTCTGTACAGTTCGTCCGGCAGGAAATATGGGCCTCGCGTGAACAGGTGAAGTTCAAGTACCTTGAGCTCTAGTTTTCGAGAGATGGGCGATATAGAAACGACATCGATGATCCAAGATTCCCTATTCTCTTTCTTAGAGCAATAGTTACCAACTCTAAAGCTTTGGAACTGAATGGTTTACCTACTTTTAATATTTAAATTAACATTGTGGTCAGTCCCATCCGGCATTCCTTTGGCATCATCTATCCAAGATGATTTTGAATTTTAATTTAAGTTTTGAGATACCCCTCTCTTCAGATTGCAATTGTTACTCGCTGCCTGGTGCTACCGCAAAAATCATGCGCCATATCTTCGATACAGTACCTTTCACATTTTCAATATCTTTCATGTTGCACGAAATGTAAAAAATTGGCATATAATCCTTGAGCAGATGAAAGCGATCTTCTACCGTACAGTAGCTTACTTAGAGCTCAGTCAATCACAACAGAGAAAATATTAGTACTCAACCTGCGTTATGCATCACATAGGCTGTAATAACGTAATAGGTTAATTCTCGGATTCGTGGCTGACGTATTTCTTTAGCGTCTATTGCTGCACCCTCGTGGCCATTTTCTCGTATTGAAGGTTTCCGGATGCTTTCAGCCAATTTGCTGGCAACATCAATGCACTTAGCTGAACATAGCATCTAGTTAGGTTTATTTCGAAAAGGAAGTCGTACGAGGTGACTTCGTCCGAGGTGAACCTACTCTCGAGCAGATTACATAATCTCGGGTCGCAAAGGGGTTTCGACTCATTTATTTCATTATTTTCTTGTTACCCTTGGTTTGCCCTACAGACAAAGAAACTCGCAACTCGCGCATCTTCGTCGCTTACTGGTGTAAGTTATTCTAATGGCTATTAGTTAATGGTAAACTTGTACCTTACGGCGCTCTCACATTTTAAATGAGGCGTTAAAAGATTTTAGAAAATTGTCAGCGTGACATCACGTGACTTCCGGCATAAAAGGCGCCAGATAACCACTCGCAATTCATCGTTCAATGCGCCTTCAGCGTCTACAGGGTGTTCCAAACTTTTGGAAAATGAACTGGCGGGCCGGAACTTCGTATCTTCGGAACTTCGTATCTTTGGTATTCATGAAACTTCGTAGCAATGATAATGAGCCAGCCAATCATAACCGAGCTCGGGAGCTACCAAACCAATCGCTGAGTAAAAAACAACATGGTTCGCACGCTGGCAGCATGACTCACGAGTCCCCATATTATAGGAGCCTTATGCAAACTTTCTGCGCATTCCGTGCCGTTGTTTTTGCTCTTACAGGAAGTTTTAACACGACTGGAGATCCTGTCGAATCTTCGAAAACACCCTAAAAGGCGGTACCCAGTGAATCTCAATGTAATAAAAACTACCTCAAGGTTTCAGAAATACCCAAGGAAAAGATCTGAACGCATTATCAACGTTCGTATCATGGAGAGTAGAGGAGANCCAAGGAGGTGACAAAGCAGGAGGGAAGCCAGCCTAAAGCACACAAAACTTTCACAAGTCTCAATCAACTTACTTCAATATCTTTCCACTTGCTGTAGTCAACCATGATGAAATTTCTTACTATCTTGAACCTGTATTCCTAAGCTGCAGCATACACAGGTAAAGTGGGGACTGTGGACACCTTAGTCAGATCCAATTCTTGCTTTTGGTCTAGGATCTACACCTATCAATAAACAGATAAAATATCATCAATCACTAATCATTTGGTGTAATCTGTATAATATAGCATACTGAACCCTTTGCCACTGCCTATTTCATGAAGTGCATACTGCACTATAAAGGTTAAGAGGAGAGTAAAGGTATGAGAGAAGTCATGCTGTACCATCATGAACCTCACTGCCTTCTCCTTTGCACTCTCCCTCTAGGCTCTGACGTGTTAGTTATGGATGGTAATTGAATTGTCATCATCCATAACCTCACATAAAATAGAGGCAGACAAGTGGAGTAAGTACCCCTTTCACAATATATGCCCATAGTAACGTCAATCACATGAGGTGATTAAATCTACAGGGTACTTATAAAGTAACTAAGTCACTTTGGACTGTTGTAACAGCCAAAGAAATAAGCATATGGTAATGAAACTATGTAAGTAGTATAAAGGGACCATAATAATCATACTGATAAAAATAGTAATAAATAAAAGCAATAAATACACCATTTCAAGAAGATACTAAGTACTCTCCCCAAGCTTGAGAGGATATTGCTCACACTTGGGGAAAGGGCTCCACATTCAACATCACCCCCATCACCCCCTACAGTTGGGTCTTGTATCGTAGCACATGATCCCTATGTATGGGGTAGGTGAATGGCTCAGTTGGAAGTGACAGGGGACCTGGGTTTGATACTAACTGTATATTTTTAAGTGTGTGGTAAAGGCAATCCCTGAGCATGAAACACTCCTGCTTCTAGACAGGGGATGCTGAAGAATCTCAGTAGTGAAGGTCAAACCCAAGTAACATATCCCTTAGATATATACAGATCCCAAAGATTTAACCACATTGACATGAATTGCCAGAACTGACAGTTCTTTCATTCTCATATATGATTAATAGCCAAAGTGATGGAAAATTAGATTTGCCTTTATGAGAGGCACAATATGGTTAATAGGTCTAAAATTTTTGTCTCTCAGCCTCACACCATATATTGCGCCTCAGTCATTACCTGGGTTCTAAAAGGAATAAGAAACCAACATGTCATCCGTCAGTTGATTGAGAGCTTCGATACGCTGATCCGAGGTTCCTGGAGGTCCGCGGAAGTCAAATCAAGAAATGATGGAGTTGGTACCTACTGTATTCTTGGCCGTGTGAAATGTAATTAAATCAATATATTCACGTTAATCTCATCTCCATCTTTATTTTAGTGGATCAGAAACTTTCGGAACGAGCTATATTATGTCGGCATACGGCCGACACACCCTCTCTTGTTAGAATTAATTTTCGATACATCTAATAATACACGAAGAATAAACAATAGCTGCATGTATAACCCAAGCGTCAGAGAATTCCAACCTAGTGATTCTGTCTGGACGAAGTTGACTGTAGAGTTCTGTTCTGATCGTTATATTATATTTCGCCACCAGTACCTTAATGGGATCCTTTCTAACTCTGCCTAACGCTACACACATCAAATATTAATGATATCGTTTCACTAATCCAATTCGACGGTGTTCAATGTCTGACCTTATGATTCATTAATAATGAGAACTCAAGCCATTTTCCGGAAATTTTTTTTTCTCATTCCTTTTCTCATTAATTTTCTCATTACCCTCCCTCCCTACAGTGATTTTCGATTGATTTGCCCCCCCACCCCCTCCCTACCTCCTTCTCAACGACACTAATGTAGTCTCAAAATAACTGGCGAAATCAGGGACTGAAGGGGGAATTACATAATTCCCACTTCTTCCGTAGTAGGGGGGATGTAATCAATCGAAATTCACTGAATGTTGGGATGCTATTCAACATGAAACGGCATTCCATGTGTTGAGCTCCAGTCTAGCCTGGGATCGGGAACATTGAAAGACAGTCCAGGGGCCCGTTTCTCGAAGTTATAAACTTTTTCTATGCTTTATATTTTTTTTTCATTCAAGAAAAGTTTTAGCTTGGAAATAGACAACAAATAAGAGGTGTCTTAAAACATTCTAAATTGATTATCAACTTGACTTTCATAATCTCATCATGTAGAAGGTTCATAAATATTTCGGTTCCCGAAGGAGCATGTGTCCCACGTACTTTTCTTTGAATTCGCGTTAGAAATGGTAGCACACAGGGCCGCCAAAAGGGGGGGGGGGGGGCAATTGGGCCAATCTGCCCCGGGTCCCACGTATCAAGGGGTCCCAAGGGGAGCCTCCAAAGGGCCTCAAGGGGGCCCCCAAGGGGTCTCCAGTTTGGTTTTCCCCCTGGCCCCTAATGTGCAGTTGTAACAGATGTGCAGTTCTGAAATATTTTGTGTTGTTTTGAATTGGAATTTGTGCAGTTCAAAACTGGGCAAGACTTACATTTTGAAACAAAATTTGAATTAAAAATGGTTATTAGCCTAATTTTTCTTCCCAAGTTTTCGCGCTCCGCGTGGGGGGGGGGATGACGCTCAGCACTGTACCAACCACTCCTACATGTGCAGTTCTGATTTTTTTTTTTCTTATGAGAATATGCCCTGCCGTCAGCGAAATCCTCCCGCGGCGCGAGCGAGATTTATTCATCAGCGAATGAAGTGAAAACTGATTATTATTATTATTATAGGAATTTCAGTCCCCAAATGTCATCGGGGCTATTGATGGAACTTATATCCCTATCGAGACACCCGAGGACAAGGAAAATCTCTACATAAACAGAAAAGGCTCTCATTCCCTGTATGTATGATACAAATCGTTGTCGATGCAAAAAAGAAAATACTCGGTCTTATTGATGGCTATCCAGGTAGGTCACATGACAACTCCATTTTTTAGAGCAGCTATCCCGCCATGGAAGTTGCATCAGAAGCTAGTTCTCGGAGACGGTTGACTGCAAGGAGACTCTAAGGGTGGATTTTTGAACAGAGCACTATCCGATAATGCAGCTTTATTTACCGGATTTATCATGCATTTTCTCAGAAATAAAGCTGTATTATCGGATAGTGTTCCGTTCAAAAATCCATCCTAAGTATCCATTACGAAATTGCTCGATGACACCTTTGACCTTTTCTGACTTGGAAGAGT
This sequence comes from Darwinula stevensoni, assembly GCA_905338385.1. Lineage (NCBI taxonomy): Eukaryota > Metazoa > Arthropoda > Ostracoda > Podocopida > Darwinulidae > Darwinula > Darwinula stevensoni. The sequence continues at coordinate 63,681 of CAJPEV010000251.1, forward strand.
TTGCTTACAACACCTGTCATGCAAAGGTAGAGCTGTACCGAGGATCTTCGGCGTCCTGTGCGAGATATCAATCCAGAGTCCCCCTTCTATATCTCTCCAGCTTCCCAGCACCAACAATACATTATGTATCACCCTGCAAACAATTTGAAACAAATAACGTTGAGTCAATGTTGAATCAACATCGAATAAACGTTCGGAATGTTGGTACAATGTTGGTCCAATGTTGCCTTGTTTGCTGGGTAATTTCTATGTTTAATTTAGTGAAGTTCAGGATAATTTGTAATTTTTTCTAAATATTCTGAATGCTGAAATGCTTCGGATTGACAATGCTATACTTCCTGAATGTCTTGCAAGGGAGCCACTCTGATCGTGAAGATCGACAAAACATTTTGTTTAGGTCTCGGCAGGATTCAGAAGCCGGATGCTTTCATATGGCCAGCAATTTTGCGTTCTTCCAAGCTGAGATATGACAGTAGGGAGGACACTGGGATCATCCTTAATGCGATTATTGCCTCATGTATGGGTTGTCTTGTATACTTCAGTGACATCTCTCTAAAAAAAACATTTGGATGTACTATACCTATGCCGGGGTTCCCTCTATCGTCGTTTACTATGAGCTCGATTTAGGAGCTTTTAATATTTTTTCGCATTAAGGTATGATTGCCAAAAATAACCTTGCCAAACGTGCCGAAGAAATGGATTGGATCTCCCTTCAGAGGTAGAACGCAGGGCCGCCCAGAGGGGGGGGGGGGGGGGGGGGGGGGGGGGGGNGCAATCTGCCCCGGGCCCCACGAATCAAGGGGTCCCAAGGGGGGCTCCAAAGGGCCTCAAGAGGGGCCCCAAGGGGTATCCAGTTTAGTTTTACCCCGGGCCCCTGGAAACCTCTGGGCGGCCCTGGTAGAACGGACGTCAAAAGAAAAGAAAAAGTTCAGATTTAGATTTTTCGAGAAAAACCAATCTAAATCTCGACTTTTTCTATTCTATTTCTTTTCTTAAAGGATCCCTTTAAGAAGAGAGTTATAATTTATTTAGGAAAGATTTAGAAGTTTCTAGAAATAGGCGTGAACCGCTACTCCATTAGGCCGGAATGGACGATCAAGAAAATGAATGAATGAATGAAAAGATATACAATGCTGTGTTTTTCACTTGAGCCTGACAATCTTTCACTTGATTCGAACTCTCGCGCATAGGGCGTTCTTCATGCTTGATTGTCGAAGTCTAGCGAAAAATGTCTGACTCAAGTGAGAAACACTGTAGTATGTATTTTTGCTTGTACTCTATGTCAAGGTGGATGAAATCTCGCAACACTGATGAAACTACATTGGCCACTCTACATCCAGAGTGTGGTGGTTGACTCAACACGGCGAAATTATTGTTGATATGTCGGGTCACACGTCAGCTTTGTTCTTTGCCATCGCGAAGTCAGCGCCGTAGGCTAGGCTTAAGCATAGGCCTACTTAAGGTAGGAATATCATGTCTGTCCTTGATGTACGATCTAGGCTTATCTACGGATTGTTTTCTTTACTTGAATCCGACACTTTTAGATACTCCAACACCCATCTATGGGATATTCCCAGCATGAGTGTCGTGTGTAAGTGCGTACGTATACGAGTGTGTAACCCTGTAATGTTAAGCCCTCGTGATAGTAACAGGGGGTGGGTTTATTAGAAATTGGAAGAAACTAGACATGTATCGGCCCCGTGTGCTCCATTAGTTTGCGCAGAAGCCGCCCACGTGGTTCGCTCGTCTGATGGGAGTAGTGCGTTTCCATGTGTGATATTGTCTACAGGGTGCCCCCTTTAAGTGGAAACATAGAAAAGCCTTATAGTTAAACTATATGCTGTACATGCCCACCTTTGTTNCCCCCTTTAAGTGGAAACATAGAAAAGCCTTATAGTTAAACTATATGCTGTACATGCCCACCTTTGTTGTTGATACACTTATTAAGGCGTTCTTTCCATTATGAACTTTTTCTAGTGTTTTTCAATTGAGTCAAGAGAAATTTTCACTTGACTTGGATACCTGTGCATGGGATGTTCCTCATACATTAATGCCTGAGTCAAGCGAAAAATTGTTTAACTCATGTGAGAAACACTGAGACGTCTGATGCAATTTGAGCATAGAGCATAAAAACAACTTTAAAGCAAATAAATAATCCCCCATATGTTTCCTCCTAAATGGGACACTTTGTAGATTCATAAATGTAACACCATAGTGGCCCATTAATGCAGAGTCTGAGATCCTGAGCTGAGAGACAAAAATTTTAGACCTATTAACCATATTGTGCCTCTCATAAAGGCAAATCTAATTTTCCATCACTTTGGCTATTAATCATATATGAGAATGAAAGAACTGTCAGTTCTGGCAATTCATGTCAATGTGGTTAAATCTTTGGGATCTGTATATATCTAAGGGATATGTTACTTGGGTTTGACCTTCACTACTGAGATTCTTCAGCATCCCCTGTCTAGAAGCAGGAGTGTTTCATGCTCAGGGATTGCCTTTACCACACACTTAAAAATATACAGTTAGTATCAAACCCAGGTCCCCTGTCACTTCCAACTGAGCCATTCACCTACCCCATACATAGGGATCATGTGCTACGATACAAGACCCAACTGTAGGGGGTGATGGGGGTGATGTTGAATGTGGAGCCCTTTCCCCAAGTGTGAGCAATATCCTCTCAAGCTTGGGGAGAGTACTTAGTATCTTCTTGAAATGGTGTATTTATTGCTTTTATTTATTACTATTTTTATCAGTATGATTATTATGGTCCCTTTATACTACTTACATAGTTTCATTACCATATGCTTATTTCTTTGGCTGTTACAACAGTCCAAAGTGACTTAGTTACTTTATAAGTACCCTGTAGATTTAATCACCTCATGTGATTGACGTTACTATGGGCATATATTGTGAAAGGGGTACTTACTCCACTTGTCTGCCTCTATTTTATGTGAGGTTATGGATGATGACAATTCAATTACCATCCATAACTAACACGTCAGAGCCTAGAGGGAGAGTGCAAAGGAGAAGGCAGTGAGGTTCATGATGGTACAGCATGACTTCTCTCATACCTTTACTCTCCTCTTAACCTTTATAGTGCAGTATGCACTTCATGAAATAGGCAGTGGCAAAGGGTTCAGTATGCTATATTATACAGATTACACCAAATGATTAGTGATTGATGATATTTTATCTGTTTATTGATAGGTGTAGATCCTAGACCAAAAGCAAGAATTGGATCTGACTAAGGTGTCCACAGTCCCCACTTTACCTGTGTATGCTGCAGCTTAGGAATACAGGTTCAAGATAGTAAGAAATTTCATCATGGTTGACTACAGCAAGTGGAAAGATATTGAAGTAAGTTGATTGAGACTTGTGAAAGTTTTGTGTGCTTTAGGCTGGCTTCCCTCCTGCTTTGTCACCTCCTTGGGATGGGGCTTGAGTGTGTCCTCCACTCCACTACCAGCAGGAGCTCTTGTCCATTCTCAATGTCTAACTTCTTTTCAATAATTGCTGATAGAATTGCTTCGGCATAACAAATTAAGGTGAAAATTGAGGTATCAGTTGGAAACATACTCATATATGCAATGTGAAAGTTTCATGAAAATACAGTGAAAACTCGTTAACTTGAATTTTTAGGGACCGGGCTAATCGTTTAGAGTTATCTGAAGTTTGAGTTATCAGGAATCGCCCCCCTTCCCCCAAAAAAAAAGAAAAGAAAAAAAAAACTCTTTTAGGTACATAAGGGGACAGAATGGCTTGGAGTGAGAGTGATAGATTGACAGGGCGAATGTTGGAGGCTTTTTTATAGCCGAAGCTTTTCGGCTTTAATTCTCAGGTTTAATCCTCTCCACAGGCGTCTGTGTGGGAGGAGGGAGAAGAAGAAAAAAAGAAACAAAAGAGCATCCTCCCGAAAGGGTTTCTTGTCATTCATTCTATTCAAAAATCGAAAAGTCTCACGAGAAGAATTTTTCCCCCCTTATCTCACCCTGAATTCGAGTTAAATGGAGCTTTTAACATGGTGTCCTACGGGGTTCCGCCGGGACCAAGCATTGAACTTCGAGATAAGTAGAATTTAGACTTATCAGGATTCGAGTTAACGAGTTTTCACTGTAACTCTATTGGGAGGGAAGATATTTAGGTTGAAAGTCATTGGTCTTTTTTTTTTTGCTATACCCTGTACATGTTCAACATGCATGCTTTCATAAGAAAATATATTGCTAGAAATATATATCCCAAATACATGGAGGTACAGTATACATTTTATATGGTATGGTCGTACTCACACAGCATGGTGGCAACCCAGTGATGTCCCCATTTTGACAACTTGTCCCAAGGTCTTTATGGGATATATTAACCCATTTGCATACCATTTTTTTCTTACTAAGAGTTGCTGTGAAATACCATTTAATTTGCCAAAAAAATTCCTCATTGTGCACTAAACCTAGAAGAGCCTACTAGAAAATAGAAGAAGGCATATCATGCCATCTAACAATCATCTAACATTGACTAACAAGCCACCTGTCTGGCAGACAGGTATGGGCTGGACACTTCTACTGAGGCCATCTTGGAGACTGTTAGGTACGTGAATGGGTTAAGGACATCTGCTGGATGGTTTCTGACATCTTGAAAGGGATGTATTCGAGACTTCTTAAAGATGCCTTTTAGATATCTTTAGTTAAAGAATACCATACAGAACAACCCTTTAAAAATAAATGTTTGTTCTGTATGGCAGGAAATGAATCTACTTCAGAGAGAAAGGCACTCAGATATTTTGATATTGCTGAGAAGTCCCTAGTAATTATCTCTAGGACTTCTCATTTGTCCCAAGGGGATATCTTTGGGATGTACTTGTGCTATGTCTCTTATCAGGTGTGACATATATGCCCTCTCTATGTATTAGGTAGGCATACTAAGTCATATGAGTATCTTATCTGCTTCTCCATATCTTTTACATACATGCTTTTTATAAAGTTCTTATATGGCTTTGCCATATATGATCATATGCTCATTGTTTCAGTTAGAAGATGTGATCAGCTTTTTCTCCCCATATATGTTCATATCATTTATGATAGACCATATATGTCCCATTTATCATATATCCCCATTTCTCATTAAATCATATGTGATTTTTCCATATGGCTAGCTCTCCCTCCTGAGCCAAAGCATGCAAAACACCTTTATTGATTTTGCTTTGGGATGTGCCACACATGGCCAAAATATTTCCTGTCCTGGGAATGCTTTCAGTGAGGAGTAGCAGCATGTCGCTTGTTCAAGTCCAGCTTTCCTATGCACGAAAGCCAGACCAGGATTAGACTGTCAGTGCAACTGAAGCTTAAGTCAGACCTTTACAAGTCCAACTTTGAAGGGAAAGCAATGGACCTGGTCAGTTCCATTGCTTTTTCCCTGATCCCTTTGATGATGTTATAAATGAATTTGACTGTACTGAGTTTTTCACTTTGCAAAAATCATGCATATGCTGAATTGGTCATCCACATATGGTGCTTCATGAACTTCCTTTTGTAATGGACCCATTTGGTAATGTATATTTATGCTTAATCATGCACGTTTCTGTATATTATATTGTCATATGGGAAGGCAAAGGTTCAAGATCTCAATTATAGCCTTTAAATTCTTGATATTTAATCTGCCTTTGGCCATTAAATGCTCTCATCTAAAATTGAAACTCTAGTTGAGCTCCAGCATTCAACTCTGCACCCTGAACCCATCACTAGTCAAGGTGCTTATGAAAATGCCTAATAGTTCATTCTTTCTTTAAATTTCATCTGTTACTGTCGTTCTCCAGCATGTGCAACTTATGTAGCAAAGTCTACATGGTTCACATTTCTAATGAACAGGCCTTCAGGCAACGAAATCTGACAAATTTTATGCAATAGTCTTTTGCTTCTATTGGTATCAAAATTATATCCTTGGTTCTCCTGCATAGATTTCTGATGATGAAGATGACACTCATCCAAACATTGATACACCATCTCTCTTCCGCTGGCGTCACCAAGCCAGGGTTGAGAGAATGGAAGAGAGAAAGAAAGAGAAGGAAGAGTTCCAGCAAAAAAAAACAATGTGAGTCTCATTCTGTTTTGTTGAGCATGGTTCCTCTGATTTTTCTTCTATATTTTCTCATTTAAAATTATTGAGCCTGTTGAGTTCTTCAGATTTTTATGCTTGATGATTCAAGAGAGTAACTCAAGGATTTTGTGCTTTAAATTTGCAAAACTGGTACCCAGGATGTGGGGAACAAAAGTTCCAATGGGAACTCGCTCTTATGATAGTTCTATTTCCCTGCATATTTGAATCTGAAAAGAACTACTCCTAGTCCAAAAGAGAGAATAGATATCTATGAGACACATGATCTGTAAAGGAGTAAGATACATGTGACCTGTATCTAAGCTTACTAGTACTATTATAGCAAGGAAGAACCTGCTAAAGCCCCAAATTCCCTAAGTCAATTTAAAGTCTCAAAAAAGAACTATCAGTTACTGCATTTGGCAAGTCCAAAAAAAATAATGTTAAAGTTATCCACAGATATGCACTCACTAAATTGTTATGTAACTAATTATTGGTTTCTCTACCTGACAAAAAAAAAAGTCCTCTTTCCTGGTCTCACTTGAGACAAACAACTTTAATTGATTATCCATGCTTTCTTAAATGCCTAGATGAGATCCCTTGTAAACCCTTTCACTGGTATCCCTGAGAAATTCTTTGACAGATCTTTTTGTGTCTTACAACTCACCAGCGAAGGGGTTAACCTTCTCCCCAGCAAATAAAGTCCTAATATGTCTGATCAATGTTCAGAAGATAGTCTTTCATCCTGCTTAGCATTACAGCACAAACAATTTAAATTTTCTTATAAAGCAAAATGAACAATTTTACTAGAGAAACATATTGATCCTAATAGGAGGTCAATGATCTTGACAATCAGAGGCCAAGTGTCTGTCCATTGATCATCATGTCTTATCTATAATATTATTGAGCAGCTATAATGATATGCAAAATTTATTTAAAAAGTGAAATTTTAATCGGAGTCACTGGCTTATTGGGTTACAAAATTCAGCTTTAAGAAGTTGTTCATCCAGGGATTTTAAATGCTAATGAATGTATTCTTTACTGTTCTTGAAGAACTGTATTGCATATTGAGCACAAAGAAAAGAATGTAGCTGCTGCTTCTTGCAAACAGCTACTTTGACTGAAGGTAAAAAATTAAGTGCTTTTATTTTTTATTTTTGCTGGCTGCTGGGAGAATGCAAGGTTCATAAGTTCTCATGCAAAGGAACTTTCAGGTGGTTCAGATGATTCTCTGTTCCCTACACTATCATTCGATGATGCAGGTGTCAAATAATTTGAAATTGAAAGGTTCTTAGGAAAGATTAGGTATGCAGGGGCAGATGAGTGGCTTGGTAGCTCCCAAAGCAGAGTACCTAATTTCAAAACCCTCCAAATCAAGTGTTTTTATTTGAGTGCAAGCCCCATTGTGTTTGGAACAAGAGACCCCTTGTGCTTGTAGTTTTCCCCTTCTCTCTGTATGCTCTTGGTATGGAATGCTTAAAAACTCATTTTTGAGGCTGAATCTTGGAGGCATATCCACAGATCAAATTGAGTCTCCAGAGGTTAGTTGCTATTTGGTTCTTAAGGGAAAAGAGTTGGCTGAGATTTTGTGATGATGGCACCTTCATGGACTCTTACCCCTGATAGTCAATTTTATCATGTTATATCCTCCATCAAGAATTATCACCATCAAGAGCTATATCGGATGGGGAGAAGGAAGAAATTTGGCAGGATGTTTTGAGAGAAATGTGTGCCCTGCTGGCTCATCTTATGGTAGGGAAGTTACTTAGCTTTCAAAAACTTCATTTTTTATGTTTGAGCCACAATAATTTCAGAATTACTTCAAATATTTTCTGTTTCAATTCAAATGTTTTGGAATTGGCTCATTGATGGGCTTTTGCAAGTGAAAAAGTTCATGTTAAGGAACAAATTCAATTTTAAAATCCATTAAAGCAATCCATTGCATTTTATATTGGTTCAAAGGTATGTGAAGAAGAAGGCTGAGTTGCAGAAGAAACTGGAAACTGCTGGGGGAGATCCTTCCCTAGAAGATGACATCAAGAAAAGACTTGCAGATATTGAAATTGAAGAGAAGAAGATCACACAGGTAGAAGAAGAATTGGAGAAGAAAGAGAAAGTAAGGAAACAAAGCAGTCACTCCATGTCAAAATATCCAGAAACTAGTAAATTTGGTTTTATCACTCATCTGATTAATATCATTACCTCAGAGGATAATGATGTTCATTGGATGAGTCACCACAGATTATGATAAATGTGATTTATGGTGTTTGCAAAGGGGAGTTAGGCACCTTATGCCTCCTTTTATGGCTCTGTCCACACTTCTCCCATCCTTGAAACTTCCACTTATTTCACTTTGTGCCTTGCTCCTTTGGAGGGTAATCAAATCAGCTTTCCTTCAATCAACTCATTTGAAAGTTGCTAATCCACTTATATGGAGGTTCTCCAGGAGGCAGGAAATGCCACTCCATAAGGGTTCAGGACTTTTGAATTCTGTAAGAACTACCAGAAATGGGAAAATGTAAAGGGTAAAAGTTGGGACTTTTTGTAATTCTCTGTAGGCATTAGGTTTTCCAAAGTCCTAAAAAAAAAAAATTTCTCTGATCAGATCAGAGAGGAAACGTTATTCAGCCATGATCAGGAAAGTCACTAAATATCATAATAGTTTTGTGAATATTTCTCTTAATAAATTTGCTTATAGAAACCTACATGAAAATTTTATATTTGAAGTCATGTATTGTCATATTGCATCTATGTATGAAACATATATTAAATGAAAATGGAAAATTTTTTGCCTCATATTTTGACACCATTTATGTCAATGTATGCTTTGAAATACAGTTAGATGTGACGTGTACAAATTGTCAATAAATGGTTTAACTGCTTGAGCTAACATACTGTAGATTCCATGTATGGTTTGAAAGTAGCATTCAGATTTGATTATGTATGACATGTTTCAATTCCCAAATATATTCCAACACTTTTGCTTGACCTAATTTGGCATCAAGCCAAATTGTAAAATTTTTTATGTGGACAATCCCACATGCACACCTTGTGTTGGACTCATCCATTCTCGACTAGCAGAAGTAGCAATCATGCATATCCCTCATGGGTGTCTCTCCCATGATTTTCTGTTTCTTTAGGTCTCCCAAACTTTTGCTCATCATCAGGTCAACTGCATCATTGTTAGAGAATTCCAAATCATTTGAAAACTGAAAGGTTTTTGCCTTGGCTTCATGGCTTTTTCTTCCAGAGCAGTCCCTCTGCCACCCCTCATTCCTTGCCAGTCCAAGAATGAAGGGGTCTATGTTAAATTTGATATACAGACATGAAACTGATGTTTTGATGGGGCACCTTGGATATTGATTTATTTGTAAACTAGTTGCATCAGTTTTCCAATGAAATTGTTAAGAGCAATTATGCGTAACATTCCTATTTTAATCTTTATACTTTTTTATTTGCATTCATTGTTTTTTGGTCCAATTTCTTCCCATTTTTTGTGCATTTGTATTTTTCTATTTTCTTCTGTAGTTACTGTATTTTTCATACATTTCCAATATTTTTTAAAATTTACATCCACTATTCTCTCATGCATTGTTAATTTTTCTATTTTATTTTCCATTATTCATTACATTCTGATAGCCATCCATGCTGCAATCTTTTAATCAAAGCTGAGATACTTTCTCCCATGGTTGAATCAGAATGTGCAGATTTGTTGATTATAGACTCAATTTATTGTCCTGGCAAACTTGCTTTCACATTCACCTGAGAGAGGCAGGCTTATTTGGGTTGACCACACAACGGCTTTCTATTAAGTGGTGTGTTCCATTAAGCAATATTCTAATAAGTGGAGTTGACTGTACCATAGCTTCAATGATTCTCTTGTTTCATTTTCAGTTGACCCCATGGAATATTGACACAATATGTCGTGAGGGATTTGAAAAGACAATCATCAATGTCCCCAAAAAGAAACAAGTAGAGCATTTGACAGAAGAAGAGAAAGAGAAACGCATGCGAGATTTTGTTAAGAAGCATGAAAAAGAACTCAAGCATTATGGAACACTGCAGAAGTTTGAAGACAGCAAACGATATTTGCAAGATAGGCTTCACCTAGTTTGTGAGGATACTGCAAACTACCTTGTCTTCTGGTGCATAAACTTGGAGATGGAAGAGGTTTGTCTTTATTCCACTGATACTCCTTTGAAATATGCTGAATGGAATATCCTTAGGTAATGATATGGTATATCTGCTTTCAGAAACATGATTTAATGGCCCATGTTGCCCATCAGACAATATGCATGCAATTCATCTTGGAGTTGGCCAAGCAGTTAGAAACTGATCCCAGAGGCTGTGTTTCATCATTCTTCAACAGGTTTGAGTGCTTATACAATAAATTCTTTTCACCTGTGAAATATGGCATGTTGACCTGTGAAATCAGACCTTAGCCTCATTTATTGATGTTATTTTCCTTCCAGGATTTCAAAGTTATTGTTACTAGTAACATTTAAAAAATGTATTATATAAATGAATATGCTTTGAATTTTGATGCCCAGAATCCAGTTAGCAGATGTTGCATACAAGAAGGGCTTCGAAGATGAGTTAGAGTCATTCAAAGAAAGAATCCGTAAGAGGGCTCGTGAGAAACTGGATGAAGCTGCTGAAGAAGAGAGAAGAGCACGACTTGGCCCAGGAGGCCTTGATCCTCAGGAGGTCTTTGAGAGCCTTCCATCTGTGAGTCTTGTCTTGTAGCTGCTTTCACTGCTGCTTCTACCTAGTAATTGAGTCAGATTTTTAAGAAAGTCCTTATTTAAAGTGTTGATGTCTCATTGGATTCTGGTATAATATATAGAGTAAGGTTACGAGTTATGTTAGTATGGTTATGGTATGGAGTATAGAATATGGTTACCAGACCTCCCAGTTTTTCAGGCTATGTCCTTGTTTGAATTTTCCTTTGTGTTTTGCTGTCCAGGCTTTTCCACATTGCTGGGACTAATATTTGTGAATTTTCTTGAAAATGTCTCAGTTTTTCCTAGAAAAGATCTGTCACCCCTGTATGGAAGTCCAATGTACCGAAACCCATTTGAATGCAAAAGAGCCTTATGTTATTGCATTTGTTTACATCAGTGCATACATAGGAATTCTTATAAGAGAGCATAAATGGTTAGAGGCTGATATGCTGCATAATACAGGGTGGGTAGTAGCAGGAGTAAATTCCCTTTGCAGGTGTTTCACATGTTATACAGTACAATGGTTTGGTCAGAGGTGACCTGTCTGAGAATAAAAATAAACTCTCATGGCTTAATGGTTCCTAATGATGGTAGCACATAAATGCTACCCTTGTACAGCATTAGACAGAGATCTAGTCAAGAAAAGTGTTTGTTTGTGAAAAATTGGAACTTTAATTTTTAACCCTTATTCATTTTGACATTGAACAATTTCACCCCTATGACTGTCAACCATCTCAACCCCTATCCATTCTTAACCTCTTCAGACCTGACAGTATGTGCATGTGCCAAATCCACTTTCTTTTACATGGACATGGGCCAGTTTAGGATGTCACCCATGTGGTAGCCATGTGGTTGTATATAATTTGTGCTGTATGCAACTCTTATTGGGACAGATAGAATTTGCAAAAATAAAATGCTCTGCCCACACCCTTTTTGCAGCAGGTATATGCACCCAAAGTTAAGGCAAGTGTATTTACCATACTACACCGGACATACCTGCTGATGCATTCGTCTCAGCTGCACAGCAAGCGTCTGTGTGCCATCCAGAATGGCAATGGTGGTTCGCTTCACTGGCTTAGACAAATGCACCAGCTGGCATGTCTGTTGGATTCTCTTAGCCTTTAAGTTTTAAATGGTGTATCACATGATACATTCTCTCAGTATTGTTCAAAATTTGCAGGAGCCTTCTTTCATCTATCCACATGCAGTTTGTGAAATATTGGGCTGATTGGATGAAATTTACTAACATTTCGATAAAAAAATATGAATTTGCAAGTTTTTTCTTGAGCTTCTATGGCACACTTTTTTACATGTCAAATTTGAAATGCCATAGAACATGATTCATTGGGTCAATTTTCTTTAAATTTGGCACATGCTTTCTTTCCTCTATCTACATGCAGTGTTTAAAAAATTAAGTTGATTTGATAAAATTTACTGTCATTAATAGCTAAAATGATTTGGCACAGTTTTTTTTATTAAACACTGTTTAGATCTAAAGGCATAAGGCCATTTCACACTTTATTTCTCTTGTGTGTGATGCCCATATAGTATAGAAATACATGCAGGAAGCTCAAGATGTTTGCATGTTGTGCATTCATACCTTTGCCTCCATTGGTGCTGACAGAATGCCAATGCATCTTGTCACATAGATATGATACCATTTTAATATACTGGTGAACTTACTTCCTCTCTTAAAGCTTCTCCCTCATAAGGACATCCTAATTGAACTGCTCCAACTCCACATGCAAGCCTTGCATTTTGTGAAAACCCTTGGATCTAAGTGGACATGTGTGGGCAAGCTTACATCAGCCTATCAGCCCAAGCATTGCTGTAAAGGGGACAGGACATGCAAAGTGTGAAATACCCTTTACCCTTCAGATACCCCCACAAAAAATAGCCTTGTGGGGTAAGGTTTGGGAACTCTGGGAGGCAGAGGCCCTTGAAAATAATTCCATCAAAGAAGGTGCCTAGCAATGCCATTTATATGGATTGCATCTGAACTTGGAAACTATATTATCATTAATAAATGGTGAATGATGTGGTAAAGAAAGGATGGAAAGGTGTCATTGAGGATGATGTCTGGGCCAGTGAAGAGCCCTGCACAGTCTAGAAGTTGTGTTGCAGTCTTATCTTTTGCTCTGTCATTGTCTCTTACATTGAGGGACCAGCCTCCTTCTTTCTTTTTTTTTCTGTCTGTCTTTCTCTCACATCATTTTGGTGGGTTGCTTGTCAGAAGTAAAAGAGTATTGAGTATTGACCTGATCATTGTGGAAACTGGTATTCAGCTGGATATGAGGAAGTGACAGGCTAAGTTGGATTTTGTAAAATTCTTGCAAACTTATTTTTAATGGCAAATTTTGAATTTTGAAATTGCTCAAAGCGGGAAAGGCATGAGCAGGCATCAGGCTCCCAAGAGCCTGATCCCAAGGTACATCATATGCTATGCTTAGCCTGGATTACAATGTCATGTTTCCCACCAGAGCTGTCAGTTTCCTTCCAGCCTTCATAGATGTCAAATCCTTTGTTGCCATCCACACTTATTTCCCACCTGTTGGTCACATCCTCCTCCTGCTCCCAAGTCATTGAAAGGAGACCCTTTACTAGACTGGGCTAATTGGCTAACTTTTCTTCTCTTTTGCTCCCACTTTCCTGGTTCTGTGGAATACCATCCATTGAGCATTATATACACATCTGCAAATTTTTATTCTGGCAATTTTAATTTTTCAGAGTGTCCATTGCAATGCCTGATAAAACCATTGGTGTTGTGTACCTTTGATGGCAACATCAATCCATTGATATACCATGTCCATGGCATAACCATGCTATAAATACAGTAATCCCTTGCCAACCGTGGGGGTTACGTACCTGGAAAACACTGTGGTTGGTAAAACCCATGGCTTATAGGGAAATGGCTTAGGGGAACCCACTTTCAAGAATACAGGGTGGGCACTAAGTAACTGAACATGTTTAAATTCGGATAGAAACAAAACGGTTCAATGGATCTGGGAGCTATTTTCATTTTTTGGAAGTACATTTACAAGAAGAAAAAATACAGCAGAAAACTTCACTTTAGGTGCTCAATATGTCTGTCGTCTTGGTCGATACAAATTTGAAGCCTTTTCAGCATGTTGCGGCACTCTTGGGAACATACGAGGGGTGGTCAAAATGTTCTGAGACCATGGCACTTCCAGTAGCAATACACCATTCTTACTCTTGAATCATCTGCTGTATTTTTTCTTCTTGTAAATGTACTTCCAAAAAATGCAAATAGTTCCTAGATCCATTGAACCGTTTTCTTTCAATCCGAATTTAAACATGTTCAGTTACTTAGTGCCCACCCAGTATTCTTGAAAGTGGGTTCCCCTAAGCCATTTCCCTATAAGCCATGGGTTTTACCAACCACATCTTCACAACTCATCTTGAATCTTGAATCTTATCATGGGAAGACAGATATCTTTGATGGTGACTGGCAAAATTTCATATTCTTTGTCAATTAAGGATAGCTTATGAATTTTTTTCAATGTGCTACCAAAGGGTCTCTTGAAGGGGTATTAAAATCAAGATGAATGCTGTGAGGAATTTTTACAGGAGGGTCAGTAGGGACTTGATCCTCTCAATCTCTGAAAGATATGCTGGTAGGTCAGCTCCTTAGAGGTTAAAAAATTCCTCACAGCATTCGTCTCGATTTTAATACCCCTTCAACAGACCCTTTGATGGCACATTGAAAAGAAATCATAGAAGCTATCCTTAGTCGACAAATATGAAATTTTGCCAGTCAACATCAAAGACATCTGTCTTTCCACAATAAGAGTAAAAATGGTGTATTCCTACTGGAAGTGCCATGGTTTCAGAACTTTTTGACCACCCCTCGTATGTTCCTGAGCTTGCTGCAACATGCTGAAAAAGGCTTCAAATTTGTATAGACCAAAGTGGCAGACATATTGAGCACCTGAAGTGAAGTTTTCTGCTGTATTTTTTCTTCTTGTAAATGTACTTCCAAAAAATGCAAATAGCTCCTAGATCCATTGAACCATTTTGTTTCTATCCGAATTAAAATGTGTTCAGTTACTTAGTGCCCATCCTCTGTATGTTATGAATAAGTAAATAAAATTGCTGAATTAAACATAAATAGTAAGTATTGATGTTCTTCTGTTAAAATGCATCATGATTATTCAGATTTAAGAAAAACTATTGCAGCCAAAAGTAATGAGTAGCACCTGAAACTGCATATACCTAAAACCTTATACCATGGTTGGTAAAATGGTATACATTTTGAATGCTCAAAACTGCGGTTGGTGAGAGATTACTCTAATCCTTTCATACATACACATGCCATCTAGTGCATGTGCTTTTCCTTTTCTCTGACTAGGTTTGCATGCATTCCTCATTTGATGGAAATGAACATTTGAATACCATCAATGTCTAAAAGTTTCAGAGATGGTGTGGAGAATGACATAAGGGAACTGGAAGTCCTTCATGCTATAGTTTGTAGATATGAGTAGAATATTTGAGTAAGTGGAAAGAATTAGTGAAGTAGAAAGCAACATACAAGTGTTGCAGCTGAAACTTATTTACTGTTGAAAAGAGAATTAAATTCTGGAATCACCATCAAAGTTTTGTCTGGAACCCACAAAAATGCACCCTGTGGCAGCCTTCATATCCCAAAGCATTGAAGAAAGAAGTTTCACTGATAGGCATTGGCATATGACAGAGAGGCAAATAACAATTAGACACAATCCATTCATTGCAGCAGACATGTTGACCTCCCAGCACTGGTGAATATAACCTGCGTGATTGAACTCTCACATATTGGCTTTTATGTGGCCTTTCTTTTGCAGCTTTGCTAGCAATCACTATTGACAACAATCTGCATGCCTGATGTAGATTGATGTAGATTGATGTAGATGATGTAGATGATGATGATTTTGCACACATGTAGAGAACTCAGTTGCCTTTCCAATGGTATATAACTTCCCCCTGTAGCTCCTGATTGCTGCTATCTATTTTGCTGAATTTAAGGTATTACTTTTTTGCAAGCACCTCATATAATATCACTGAAGCCAATTTTGCTATGCTAGTGGAATTTATATTCTGCTCATCTGTAAAAGTTCAGTTTTACGTGCTCATTTTTTTACATGATGTTTTCTTTTTCCTAGGATCTGCAAAAGTGCTTTGAGGTTCAGGATACAAACATGCTGAAAGAGGTGATTGCCAAAATGCCAGAAGATGAAGCTCGCTATCATATGAAACGGTGTGTGGATTCAGGACTCTGGGTGCCAGATGCAAATAAGAAAGATGATGATGAAGAAGAAGCTGGAGAGGATGGAGAACCAGAAGCATCAGGAGTTCAGGGAGAAAGCTCCTCTACCAGCAACACTCTGCCTTGAGAAGTGAATGAGGAATTGTGATGTATCCTCCCAAGAGTCTCTATGCTTCTGGGCATAATTGAATGCAAAAAGATTATAATGAATTTCTCCCTTTGCATCACTATCATCAGCATCATCCATATTGCTTCAATTCTGAGCAGTTGTTCAGTGAACTGATGCATGGATCTGGTCAGCTGAACTCTGAATGGTGTCCATCAAGGGAATGCTTTTCATGTAAAAAAAAAAACTGTCCAAGTTCTTTTCTGTATCAGCTTCTTGTCTTCATGGTCTCATTTTGCAGTGTCTCATGAAAAATCTTTAGTTTCCTTTCAGGATTGTTTGCCTTTCTTTCTGCAATGTGTGCTTCTTTGGCAACTGCATAGATGTGAACTTTCAAGATACTGATGCAGTTGCTAAATGTTTGCAGTAATTAGAACTCCATATTTCTCATAATGTAAGGCAATGTGCAAAAAGGCTTGGGTGTTTTTATCAGTATTGGTTGTGCAGGGCTCTACTTCAACTCTGTTACTTTTAGCCTAATTGGTGAAGATGCTTCCTTGGGAAGCTGAAGGATTGACAGTTGTTTGCAAAGCGGTTCATCCCCCCACCCCCCTTCACCCATCGAATCCAAACCTTTTGTAAAACCACAAGGGAAAGAAAAGTCAGTAGCAGAAATCAATTTTCGAGATCGCCTCCTTTGGATGTATCTCATTAACAGTCGATATAATTATGGTTGATAGTTGATATTCAGAGATAGTTGGCGACATTAAGAAGAAAACGGGTATGGGCAAGGGAAGTTTCTTTCAGGCTTGGTTAATTGGTGAAGGCTGTAGAGTAAGAGGCTTATGAGCGTGGCGCCTACATGCACTGCATGCTAAAAAGCCAGTAAGCAATTTCACCGCCAGCCAAGTGTCGATCCAGATAGAAACCTCCACAGGATGGAATTGAATCCTACACATCTCCCGGATTTTCGGCGCTCACGGCCAGACTCATTCTATTCCAATCTGCTTAATTATGATAATTCCCGTCAGCGTTTTCCCTCCATAATCCTGATAAATTTTTTAGTGGTTTTTTTCTTCCCGCCCTTTATTCATGCGAAAGCGGGTTTTCTTGGTTCACTGTCTGATGGATGTTTAAAAAATTTTGGAAGCATGGAGTAATTTATTGAAATGTCAGGTAAGGTAGGTCTAGTGATATATCGAAGTAAAAGAATGTCTTAAAAGTTTCACATTGTCACAATTTGTCTGTATGGTGATTTTTAATGCTTTGCTGCTCTAAAACTAGAACTTCTCTAGAACTAAACACGGGCAAATAAGAGGCTCTCTTGATAATACTTCAGTGATAAAACCTAGTAAAAATGAGAACGAGAAGCCATGCGCGCACAGGATCCTCATATATGGTAATAGAGGCTGGTTTAATGTTCCAGAGTACCTTCAACCTAGAAGACTGAAAGGGAGAAAATCTCGTACCATGCTAGGATTTAAAAAAAAAAAAACTATTCTTAACCTCAAAAGTTTGCTTCAATCCCCGAACGTGTGTATTATTAATTGTCTTCTAAATACAGCATTCAGGGAACTCAGACCTCATCCATTATATTATCGCAGAACTCAACAACAGGGTGTCTCAGCGAGTTGTTGTCTGTCTCTTTGCTGATTGCAGCAATGCATTGAACTGCGGGGATAGACTGCCTCCTTTCCCTGCTGACGTTTCCGATCGGCTTCATGGAGGAATCGCCAAATACGCAGTATGTGTTGTGGGAAAGAGAGCACTCGCATCCCTGTAAAATAGGTGTGCTATAAGGAGCGTCTATAAATGGTCACATCTGCCGAACCCAGTTCGGATGCGACTGATAATGACCATAACTGCAGCGGAAGAATGAAACCAGGTTTTTCGGTGGTTGGGTCTTGTAAAGAAATTACTTGCGACTACCGCTTCGTACCACAATTGTCGCCAGTTGTCATCGGCGCTATAGGGAAGAACTGCATTGTGGTGCTACCTGATAAAATATTGCCACAATGCAGTTCCTACAGCTTCCTATGAGTTGCTAGCTAAGTGCCTGCCTTTGACTCTAGCACCATGCAATTGTTTGCCTTTCATTATTTTATATCAAAACAATAGATCTGAGAATGAGAAAGGCATAAAGGCTGGAAAGGCCAAGAAAAATGCAAAAATGTTCAAATAAAACGGGTCTACGTATTAACAATTTTGTTTTCAAGTTTTCTTTTTTAACCAGAGAGCTCTTCTAATGAATCGAGGGCACCCTTGATGTAATAAATGTTCCAGTGAATTATTGAAGTCATAGGCGCCGACTTATAAAAAAAAAATTGGGGGGGGGGGGGGCAAGTTCCGAATGCCCCTGAAATAACAGTGACGGAATTATTTCAGGATCCATTGGGGTAGCATTGACGAGTGGGGGGCGGTGGGGGTACTAGGCATGGCCCTTCCCTCCCCCCCCCCCCCCCCATACCCTTACGGTCGTGGTTACCCCTGGGTCGCGACCCATTGGGCCAAGCCGTTTTGAGTGGGTCGCCAGTGATTGTCCGAACTTTCCTTTATAGTCTAGGTCACTCATGCTACCCAAACATGCCTTTCCTCCTATTAGTCTGTTAAATGCTATAGAACGGCAGTCAGGATTCTAACCATGCCGAGCTAGCATTTGGGTCGCAGCCAAAAAAGTTTAAGAACCACTACCTTACGGAGTGACTCAGGGATCTCCCCCAGTTGGAGCTCTAAAACAGAAAAGAAAATCTTATTTTTCATTTCTTTTGTAAAGCAGCATTTTGTTTCCAATTTTCCATGTGGCATACTTTTGTTGAAATTTAGCTATTCTTGGGGGGGGGGGGGGGGGGGGGGGGGTCAGTGGGGGGGGGGGGGGGGGGGGGGGGGGGGCACGTGCCCTTTTGCCCCCTGGGTTCGGCGCCTATGATTGAAGTGTGGAAGTGCTCCAATTTTTGCTCTAATATATCAAGAAGACCATCTTATCAACTTTTTTCTTGGTGAACATGAAACTGCACTCGTCCTTAATCGTCACTTATTCCTGAAAATAATAGAGCCACACCGTGTCACCCACTAGGCCGTTCTTCGAAGTTTCATTAATATGACATGTAGTTCCACTAGAGGAACTAATGAGGGATGAGGCTCGGCTCCAAAAGAAACTAATGAGAGAAGAGACCAAGGGCGGTCGGAGAGACCGCTCTTAGATCTGCGCAGAAATGCGTTTTGGGGGGTGGAACGCCTCGCACTTAAGGGTATGCTGTGCATACCCTTAGCGAAGTGGACAGGGTAGCGAAGCACGCCTTTGGCATGGGAAACCGGGCAAGACCATGACATTGCGAAATCCGAAACTTGGGAAAATGTCTTCTACACCGAAAATCTCTTTCTTTTTGTGATGGGTTTTGTGAATTCGATGTCCAGCCGTCTGACATTAGATTGGAGCTGTAATGAAAATCCTTTTTCCGTCACCATTATTCCCAATTTGTTCATTTAATTCCTAACGATCCCGGTTCATCCTCACTGCATTTTCCCTGTTCAGGTATCTCAGTCTAAAAGAGTTCTTCGACGACCGTTCCCTTTTTGCATCACCTGAGAGAAAATAATTTTTCTCAGCTTCATTACCTCCTGTGCTCTCTTCAGCTTCTGACGAAGGATTTCTACCTCTAAGCATTCATGGTCATCCGTTACGATGATTTTTGGCATTGTTTCCATTCTCAAGAGATGAGGAGACCTGTTGGTCCGCCATTGGTTGAAACGAATCGTCAGGTCAAATGGTAAAAAAATGTGCGTTAGACGCCAAACGTGAACGTGGGAGTTTGCGTTTGATCTAAGGCCAGATTCTCTGTCGGAACTGCATATTTTTTCAAGCGCCTCATAGCGTTTCGATCATGATAGGAATCTAAGGAGAAGGGATGCGAGCACACAGAAGCATATCTGGAGATAGATTTTCTTCCAAGCGATTGAAGCCATTCATTTTCTCTATCTAGACATTTTGGAGATTTATGGAAAGAAATATTTTATGCCTGCCGAGTGTTATAAATATTCTTCGAGAATGCGACAACGCAATCCTTGCCACTGTCCTTCATAACAACTGCTACTAAGAGAGTGAATGAAATAAAGGTACCTAAGAATATCATCGAAATCAGCGAACAGGTCGGCAATGTATGTACGATGCTGCCTAGGTGGCTCTGACAAACGAGAGTAGATGTATTACGGCTGTGAGAGACATGAGTGTGTGCGACCTGTCTTGGCCTTAAGCAGCGTGGTAGTGAGTTCGTCAAGGCCAAAGTGCCCGCTGGAACGTTTCGCTAACGTCATCACATGCACAAGTTTTTACCTCCCCACCCCTCTCCGACCCCCCTTGGAGGAGACCCTTCTCCAGTCTCAAGACGGCGAACGTGTCTCATCGGTTTGGCTGCCACGCTCAGTAGGGAAGACCTCACCCTTATGTACACCATGGAGTCAACTTTAATATACTGGGTGAGACAAAAGTAATGACTCTCTTTAAAATGCAATAATTCTGGTACGGCTACGTGTGTTTTTTCTCTAGCAACTTGGGTTGGGTAGCCAACATATGCACAAAGCAATTAAGAGGCAGTAACAAAATGAGTATGTCCGCGCAAATGCATCACATGGACCTCATGTGTTCATGATCTACCTGAGCACCACCTAGATGCAAAAACCCTCACAGCACAGGTATATTCCAAAGATATCCCCTTGGGACAAGTGAGAAGTCCCAGGTAGTACTTGCGGGTGCCTTCCTTTCTGCAATGGACTCATTTCCTGCCGCACAGGACAACCCATTACTTTCGCAATGTCTTTATTTGATGATCTAGGAATACGTAATCGTAAGTTCTTGACCAATTAAGAGGGAGGAAAATTCTGTTCCTAATTCCAATATAGGAGACATCTCCAAGAGATAAAATTTAGTATCCACACAGCACGGTGATATCCCAGGGATGTCCCTAACTGGACGACTTGTCCCAGGGTCTTCATAGGATATCCTGAAGACATCTTTCGGACAGTTTCGAACTTCTCGGAAGGGATGTCTTCAGGACATCTAAGAAACTTATTTTAGACATCTTCCGTCAAACGCTTGTCGATGTTTTGAGGAGAATGTCTTCCGGACACCTTAGGGATGTCTTTAGGCAACTTCAGTGCTCTTCGTCGCCTTCAGTCAGGTATATAGCTTCGACGGTAGATGTCTCCCGTGGGTCCTGATCTCCAACCTCAGATCTTTTCTATCAAATTTATCTGCTTGATTTGTCCTGAAGGTAAGTGAGGATTTTCGTACCGTACATCAGGAAAACTCCCACTTGGGAAAGTGAAGAAATTAGGTCCGAATTTCAATTTATTCTGTTATATTCTCATTAATGTATGATCAGGATGTCTGGATACAACTATCTTGCTTGGAGACCCTGAGCCCACACTTTTAATGGGCATTGGAGATCTTTGAGGAACAAAGTTTTCCTCCCCATAAATCGGCACTCTAATTGGCTAAGAACTTCAGATTAGGTATTCCTAGAAGATGAAATAGAGACATCTTCGAAAGTAATGGGTTGCACTGGGTGGTAGGAAATGATTGCGCTGCAGAAAGGAAGGCACCTGCAAGTACTATCTGGGACTTCTCACTTGTCCCAATGGGATATTCCTGGGACATCTCCGGGATGTGCTAGTTCTTCAAGAAATGGACATCCTTGGGATATCTTTAGGCCCAGACATTTTGATATCCCTAAGATGTCCCTGCACATTATCTCTGCGACCCAAGTAGCAAGGGATCATCCCTGGGACATCCCATTTGAGGACATCCCGTAAGGTTAGAAATACTCTCGTCCCATACACCAAATCCTTAGTATGTCCATAGGACATCCGTTGTGGGATGTGGATGTGTCCCATAATGGACGCCCTATGAACATACTAAGGATTTGGTGTATGGGACGAGAGTATTTCTAACCTTACGGGATGTCCTCTGAATGCTCCAGGGATTTCCATATCCCCGGACGATTTTATAATGACATCCATGGGATGTCATTTTGTCCCACGTAGGATCCAAATGGGATGTCCCAGGGATGATCCCTTGCTACTTGGGTCGCACTTGTCCCAAGGGGATATCTTCGGGATATACCTGTGTTGTGCGGGTAGGAACACCTGATCTTAGGTTCTGGACCGATTGAAGGGTTACGATTAAGGGGAGGATAATGCTGTTCTGAAAGGGAGCCCCATCATAGAAGCCACATCTCCAAGGGACGAAATATAGTACCTTTACACGAAGAGTCATGGACAAGATGATCTAGCCTTTCGCCTTTTAAAAGTATGGGCTCGGGCCTCCAACCAAGATTCAGACATGCCGATCACTCATCATTAAATAGAATATAGCGGGAAAATTTGAAATTCGGGCCGCTATTTTTTCGCTTTCCCTAGTGACAGTTTTCCTGATGTACGGTAAGAAAATCTTCACTTATCCTCAGCACAAATGAAGTAGATGAATTTGATAGAAAAGATTTAAGGTTGCAGATCAGGGCTCACGGGAGACATCTACCGTCGAAGCTATGCACCTGATTGAAGGCGACAAAGAGTACTGAAGATGCATAAAGACATCCCTCCTCAAGATATCGAAAAGCGTTCGACTGAAGATGTCGTCAAGATATCCCCTCCAGGATATCCAGAAGCATTCGACTAAGGATGTCTTACAGATATCCAGAAAGGGATATCTTTAAGATATCGACTGAAGACGTCTAAAAGACGTCTCTTTGATATCCTGAAGACATCCCTTACGAGATGTCCGAAACCGTCCGAAAGAAGATGTCTTCAGGATATCCTATAAATACCCTGGGACAAGTCGTCCAGTTAGGGACATCCCTGGGATATCACCGTGCTGTGTGGGAACTTCCAGAGTTGGTCCTACACCTGTCTGCATGCTTTATGTCTCATCTCCACTGATGCCTGGAACCCCAACATTATTACATCCCGTTGTTGGTCAAGGTGGTGGATACGATGAACGTGAAACTTGTCTTTGGGGTACTTCACTGAAGGAAATCTGGCGGTGTTCGGTCTGGTGCTCGGTATAGTGGAGGCCATGCGATTCAGCATGTCTCTTTTTTTTCAGCTTGCGTGCTGTTTCGAACGTTTTATCCAGAAGCGCGAACCTGTTCCACGTAAGAACTGGCTCAATAAATTCCGGGTTATCCTTGTGCAACATTGTGACGGTAAATAATTCGACTCATCTGAATATTTTCTCATGAGGCAGCCATGCAGCTTCATGAGTGGTCAATGTGTTGCTAATGCATTTGGCTACCTCATGCACCTTGTTTCATGAAAATACCTGTAACTCTTCCAGTTATAGTGTTTTCAAGGGAGTCATTACTTCTGATTCACCCTGTATAAGACAGTTGAGCCTTCCGTGTAAGGCGTCTCCCTTCCAACGCACTTCGACTCTACTACTGATGACGGGATCCATATAAAACATGGCAAACGGGAATTTCTGCATCACTATTCTTTGTATGTATCGGAAGGTATGATATATGTCGTGAAATGGACATTAAAGCTGTGGGTAGCTGTAATTGCTAGAGGATGCTAATGCGAGGCGCCTATTTGATAAAAAAATAAACACCTCCCAGAAAGCGAAAACCCAATGATTTTTTTCGAGAAGGATCATCAGGTCCGGAAGAAAAGGGTAGTCAATTACGAGAAGTTATGTAATGCGAAAGAGAACCAAGATGACAGGTACAAAGTTCGTTGCCTCCATTTGTCAGGAGGAGGAATGGCGATATTGGACCGAGTCCCAAGTTTCTTCCTCCTTCTCCCGCCAAGCAGAGGATCGTCTCTACCGCTTATTCTTGAGCCAGATCTCCTTCAAGTCTGGTCGGAGTCTAGTGAGCTTGGATTCTCGCGTCCGTCGGCATTTTTTTCGTCGAATCAAACAGACGAGCGCTTTTTTTCTTAATACATGGAACCCTACGCACACTCTTTCAAGTCAACCTTTGTAAAAGCGCCATAGCTAGTAACTGCCCAGTTTAAAATCCCGGCTGGAAACAGCTATAATTTCCAGCTGGACTCCAGCTGTAAATTCGGACCCATTCCGACTGGGTAACAGCTGGAAAATAGTCAGCTCCAGAGTTGTTCCTAATTGCAATATAATTAACTGAATGAGAATCTTTTCTTTGACTATTTTTGTCGGAGGTCCATCAACAGGAACAGCTGATTTTAAACTGTAAATTTAACTACATTCCAGCTATAGGGTCCTCTATAAAATTCCAACTGGAAAGTTTCCAGCTGGAAACAGCTATTAAACCATCTGCATTCCAGTTGGAAAACTCCAGCTAAGAAACAACTGGTACCTACTGTTTTCCAACTCTTTGCCAACTGGAAATGATCCGAATTTACAGATTTGGTCCAGCTGGAATATTCCAGTTGGGATTTTAAACTGGGTGCGCAATGACGGGGGGCAATAGTACGCATATTTACATTGACGAAAATGCAAATGATGGCGGTAGAAAAACAGACGTCTTATAAACTTACTTCAAAATCAGGAAGCAAGCAAGCGAATGCTGGTAATGTGCTTAAACAGTTTTAAACTGCGTATTGTGATGAGGGCATGTGCAGGGCACTGGCATACCGGTATGTATTATTCAACTGATAGAAGAACGGTTACATCATGCATTACTATGAAATGGAGATATACAGGGAAACCGGCAACGACTGTAGCCACTGAAAAAAATTAGCAATTTTGAATTCCATTGTTCATTGGACTTTCAGTGGTCGTTGGTTTGGTCCTTTAAAGGAATTGGTGTATGGTGAAGACCTCGATGGCATTCAAGAAGTTCAGCAGGCGATTTGTCAGCTGACAAGACAAACCAACAGACTTCAGACTTCTTCATCGACAGGCTGGAGGCAGAAATACATTGCCCCCATGGGCGAATAGAAAATTTTCAATTTGTGTTCCAAGTTTCATGTATTAATATTTAGGATGGCAAAGGAAACGGAAAACGAAAGAAAACTGGTTATTTTTAGAACGTCCCTTGCTTTTTGAAACCGTTCCTGTAAGACTTTAAAAAATTAATGGTCCAATTAAAACAATAATGTTCCAACCTGTGATATGCACCGCACAGAGAGTTTGATATTCTTACGATATTCTTCTAGAACCATCTTCCAAGATGTCTGTCTATCCATGAAGTATTCCATCATCTCAAATGGCATGGTTCCCATCTGGCGAGAGAGGAACCGCCGCGCCATGCTGACTGGCTATGTCAGCCAATCAGCGAGCATCTTTTCGTATATCAACGACCGTAAGAAAGTCAAGGAGGACTCGAGACGAGATGAGTTGGCGTACGACTCACATGAGAATCTATAATTCTCCCCTCTACCCTGATAACACGAGATCAAAGCTCATATTAAATTAAGCGGTTAAATATGCGAAAAATCAGAGCGTCTGAATTCGCGACTCAATCCGAGTACCATTTCTCCACGTCAATGGACATCGCAACGACTTATCCATGTGGCAGTCTGCCATTTTCGGAAAAGGTACAGCACCATTTAGTGTGATGTGACGGCCCAAAGTTTGCATCCGATATTCACATTTTTATCGTATTTTGAAATTCCATTTCCTTCACTGCTCTGGAATACAGTGCACTGCCTGTCGAGCAACTAACGTTTTCTCTCTCAGACAGTTCATAAAATGAGGCCTATTTATGCGAGAGGCATAAACACGCACAGGATATTTATGGGCTGGCGTGACCTCGCCTGGTTTTTTATGCTTGTGTTGGTGCTTCACGTTGACTGCCACGTGGGTTCGAGCAAGAGAGGAAGACACACATACATTTGTCCTCGCGTCACCCTGTCAGACTTGAAAGCAGCGCAGTCCTTTTCGGAATCTCCAGAAGGAGGAAGTAAGGATGTAGAAGACAGGATGTGAATTACATGCTCAAAGTTTCAGTGGGACCATGCCCTTGATGAGGATCGTGCCCTTGATGAGGATCATGCAAAGCTTTCAACGTCAAAAATTTCCTTCCACAATCTCTTTCCTGTTAACATTTATTTTTAATTTTTTGGAGATGGTATTTCAACTCTGGAATGGCTGCCATTTGTGACTTCATAATTGAGGCTTTGGTAACTGTAACCGAGGGATTTCTACTAGCAGTGCCTTAGCATAGGGCATGAATTGGAAGCTCGGTCGAGAATTCATAAATCGAACTAGATGGTCAAGTTGGGAGAACCCGTCCAATGGTCGCGCGATGCGATGCGGATTATGGTCATGTCGGATCGTCAGTGTCTTTTTTCCCACTTTTTTTTCACCTTTCATCCTAGAGCTAGAGAGAACAGAGAGATTTTAAAGAGTCGGGAAGGACTTCCTTGTACTGGATATTGGTATAAAGCATGAAAGGGGGTCTTTATCCCTTTGAACTCATTTGTCAACTGTCGCAAGTTTTATATTATGTCGGTGAACTCTCTCCGTCCCTCCATCCGCTTTGCTTCCACAGATAGGCGATCTCATTGCGCTTGTGCCAACTTTTTCTTGCCAAATCCATGGGCGCCTAAATTTAGCTCGAGTGTGTGTTCACGAACCCGCGGCGTGATCATCATCCTACCTCTTGCGTCTCTTCGCGTGCACATTTTCAGTTCGTCTACTGTTATTCATTTGAGTGCTGGTGTCACCTCTGCTTCTCGGAAACCTCGTGACTATTCATGCCTGCTCGTCGATCCTACAAGTATCCACAGGAAAGGAAGTTTCCGTTCCTTTTCCACGAAAAGTGGATAATCGAAAAACGCTTAAATTTTGAAATACATAATCTGGGGTACACCTAAAAGTAAAATGGGACAAGTGTCGTCGGAGTAGGTGTCGATGAAAAGTGGGTTAAGCACACCCCCGCCCTTCGCTTTTTTTGTCGTGGTGTCCTGGCACGCAAGCTCGCTTAGTTTCTCTTCGTGCTTTGCATACACGTAATGCGTCTTTGCAGAGTACAGTTGTAGTGTCCTCAAGGATTCAGGCTTGGGAACTTTGATGATGTGGACCATTCCGAACTTGGCTACCGTTGGGAAAGACTATCTTTCCACACATCCCAAGAAGTTTTTCGATGCCGAGCAGGACGTCATAGTGCCAGTAATCAAGGTATGCAACACCTGCTTCTGTTTCTTCGGCTGTAGCTGTCGATATGAATTTCGGAACCCCTTGATCAATTGAATTTTTTTGCCAGTGATGGGGGAAAGTGATCTGTAATTGTGGCTTTTAATTGCCAATATCACAAAGTCAGGAGAGTCCGATTGGTCCCTCTTCATTCAATGCATTCGAATTTTCACAATTCCCTCAGAGCGGAGGAGATCGCATTCTAATTCTTGTCAGCTCAGATGGCGTCTGTTAGAAATCGTTGGGACCCTTTTCATCGTTCTAGGATGATCGAGAAGTCACACTGCGATACAATACTGCCACTAACCTATCATATGCTCTTTACTATTTATACATCATTCCACAGTAAACCTAGAATGGCGTCATTGGCAGAACTAGAACTAGAAGTCACTGAATGAGTACAATAATTCGTCCATCGTTCATTTACGGCTACAGGTTCGTGCTTGATAATCGAGGAGATATTAAACTCTCGCTCGTGAAGATCTGTCTGTATCCTTTCCTCGATCTCGAGTGTAACGTGCAACAAGTTTAATGAGGGATTGGAGGGGGGAGGGGGAGGAGGAGGTGGAGGCAAGGAATGTCTTCCTGTTCCCCCCTCTCATACCTCACCGACGAATGCCACTCGCGAGGAAGGGAAAAGCTGTTCATCTTTGAAGTTTCGGTTGCTACCATTAGCCCTAGTACTAAGCCTGCCTCAAAATTGCAGAGTCGATAATTTCATACTTGAGTATTTTCGGTGCCCCAAAATGTAAGTTGCTTATTGTGAACCTTAGTTAACGGACTTCTGGTTCTGATTTAATTTTTAGCTCACAATTGTTCAAGTGGAGAGATACTACAGTATCATATTTCTACAGTATATCCTTACGTGCACTGCTCAAGATTTGGGACCCTATAATCAACTTTTGCGTTGCGTTAATTCTCATCGCCATCTTACCAACTTTTCCTTGCGTAAGGAAGTTTTCCTTTTCGTGCTTCTTCCTAAGTATATTGTCGCAACAAGCGAGCCAATCACAGCGGGCGTTGCATCCAGCAGGTAACATGTTCATGTTCCTCTGGCACGGGTTGATTCTCTTCCAGTAGCGTTTTGACCATGACGAACCCTGCCGAAATTTTCTTTAAAAGTCGTTTGCGTATCGGTCGATAGTTTCGCAGAAGGCCAAGAGGTGAGTAACGCGTCGGTCACATAGGTCAGCGGTTCTCAAGCGGTGGGCCATGGGTGTGCCGTGACATGTATCCGTAAATTTAAAAATAACAATTAACAGTTAGACGACCAAAAACTATATAGCTTTTTTTTACGTCTGTAGTAGGCTTCGGATCACTTTACAGCTGTTAAAGTGGGCCGCAGGATCGAAAAGGTTGAGAACCACTGATCTAGGTCACCTTTGCTCTTCATTTTTCAATAAAAGCATGAATCGAGGATCTGTTCATGGACGCCGTGGATCATTAATGATCCTCACTCGAGCTTCATCCAGCACACTATCCGTGTACCAAACTCTGTACTATCTGGGTGTCTCAAACGAAAAACTAGGAGTGGATGGAATTGAGTGTTAGGTGGCTCTCTCGGTTTGCCTACTTCGGACACTGGGGACACCATTGACCCCCATTGTTAGCCAACGCGATGCTTTGCATTTGACCTGTTGTGATCCAGGAAAATTGAGACGTGGAAAGAGATCGTTTTAGCAGCGCAGTTGGGATCGTTACAAGATGCAGATCGATCAATGGGACAAGCATATTCTGGGAAGAAGCTGGAAAGATATGGAGTGATTTAAATATGATGCCAAGAGGAAGCGTGATGGAATAGCAAGAAAACAGAAAGTGGAGCTCGAGTGTCAAAGTTTAAAGTTCAAAACTAAAGTGGCTGGAATCCTCGCACCGGAGCTAATTTCTGGAATTCCAGTGGGATGGAAACAGAGTTGCCAGACGTTCGGAGGAAACCCGGACAGATCAGATTTCATGTTATGCGTCCGGTGTCATTTCGTGGCTTCACTCCGAAGATAGAAACGTCTGAGTTTATGCAAATGAGAATGTAATATATACTGTATACGTCTGAATATAAGCGACTCCTTAAAATGCTTTCAAATTTGCTTCAATCATTATTACGGTAGCGAAAGGACAAATCCCGTGATAGATCTATCCATTTTATCCGCTGGGCATCAGGCGTACGTTTTCATGGAGGATAAACCTCGTTTTATATATTCAGACCAATACAATAGGTATTATTAAGGTGAGGAAAAAGCCGCCAAAATATGATTACGTAACTCTCCGAAACTAGCTGCGACGTAGCAACAGAGAGGGGGGAGGGGGGGGGAGGGGGGGTAGGGGGGGTAGGAACGTAGTTCCCAGGTTGTTTTACCTTGTCTAAATCTGGCATCCCTTCATAGATACGGCGAAAGAAAAAAAAATTCTATCCACCTGGTTCTGGCAAGTGACAAAGTCGATCATGCAAATTATGTTCAAGGAGACCAGAGACTTTCTTCATGCAGAAAAAAAAAAAAAACAGAAACGCTGCATCCGGCAATTCCAATAGCAGTTCCATTGCCACGAAGGGAGTGCCTACTATCATGAGAGTTAAAACGATTTTTAACGACAGCCTTCTGCTTTTCGTAACTTTGCGAATATTTTTGCCAGAATATAGAGAGAAAAAAGAAGACGATGACCACATGCGGGAATTTTTCGCCGTAAGGAAAAAAAAATCCTGGTAACATGAATTTCTTCTTAAATCTGGGATGAGAAGAGGACCTTTGATCTTTTACTGAAAGAAAAACAGTCCCTGGGCGATACCCTTTCCGCCCAGGTCTCACTACACCCCTAGTGTACAAATAAAACCATTAAATATAAATGTGCAGGAACACTTAGAAGAAATACAATTATTGCATGGAAAAATTTAGGTAAGAGATTAGAGATGAGCCGAGGCCGGTTGGCGATACGAGAAGCAGTCTTGGTGGATAACCGTCAAGTGATCTCAGATGCTATGACAGGCAGGACCAAAAAATAATAATAATGTTATTATAAATATTATGATGAGGATGGGGATGAGATTTGGCGTACGCGCTGTGGCTATTTATTTATACTCGTCATTGTGAATCTTCGTGACATAACTGAATTTTCCTGTAAGTTGCAGTGTCTAATAAGTCATAAGCCATTAAAGATAAAAAGGGCAAGTATTGCACGATCTTCCCGTGTTTTTAATGCTGAAGATCACTGCCAACCAAAAATACATAATAAACCTATACTAAAAATCGTAGAAGTCAGGTAACGTGGAACTCCTCAAGACTGAAGGAGTGAAAGGAAAAGTCCCAGTTTTGGTTAGTTCGGGAATGTAGTCAAGAAAAAAAAAAATATTCTTTGCGTCTTTACAATATGAAATTTTCTCGTCGAGGTTTTAAGGCGAACCTCCTGACGACTTCACCAGGGTCGACAGGAATGGTTCTGTGAACGTTCAGCAGTACAAGTCCTGTTAGGCGGTTCTCTCCTGTTGAAAGGTAGATTTTGAGGCGCTTTAAGGTTGAGAATGACCTTTCGGCCGTCGAAGTGGAAATTGGCAGTGTTACTAGTATCTTGAGCAGCTTGTTTATGTTGGGACAAAACTCTGAACTACACTCGCCACAAACTTCCAGAGCTGATGGACTGCTGGTCTGCTGGCTTCCGCTATCTGCGACCACATGGCTTTCCGAATCATTAACTCAGCTGGGAATGCTTTTAGTTCAGGTAGAAGTGCACCATGAAACTCAATGCATTCCTTCAGATCTGAAGGCTCGCGACAGATGCAGGATCACCTTCTGCAAAGAGCTGATAAGATATTTATGTTTGGAGAACCTCTCCCTCAGCTGCGTCCAAACATGATCAAAGAATGGCTTATGTAGTGCTCTCCTGTAAAATTCTTCAGGTGTCTTCTCTACAGGAACGTTATCCCGTTGCGTCTGTCTTATTGTTACCCGAAGTAGAGACAAAGATATTTCGGGGTTTTTTTAACCCCATGAACCCCCCCCCCAAAATACGGCCTTGAGGCGGTTGCTTCTCTCCTTTTGTTGCACTTATGCTCCGTCTATGAGCTCGATATTTGATGACCTGAAGTGCTTGTATGCGAATGCTTGAAGTGTGCACGATGGATTAAATCCGTCATTTTTCGGCTTCTTTCTTTGCTTGTTTCTGTCAACGACGACCGATGCTAAATTATTTATAAAACACGGGGGTCTAGGGAAAAATAACACTCCCACATGGCTCGACACGAGGTGACGCGATACGGCACGAGTTTCGCAAACATCACTCGGTTTCACTACTCACATTCCACTCGACAGTTTCACAACAGAAGTGACATTAGTGAGTCTGGCTGTCAACGCGAATAGAAAAAATGCCTGGCACCCGTGCTACACGATGAGATGTTGCACGATGCTCCGGCCGTGGAATGCCGTTCCACTGAGATAGTTCTCCGTACCGTGAGTCCAATACAACTCACCCAGAGGTGTCGCCACCGAACACCCTGATTGAAACCCTGTGATCGTGCAATTCGTCGAACACTTCAGGAAAAAGTTTTCTGGTAACCCAGCTTCTAGCATCCGAGAGGAAAAAATCTCCCGGAGTGTGACACTATCTCAGATAGGTTTATGGACGGAGCTCAGTCGATCGGTCGCGATCGCGTTTCGAAGTCGGTTTTAAATGGTGGAGACCTCGTGAAATTCTTTTTTCATTGACTTTACCTAAGAGTTGGCACATTCAAATGCATTTCTTTCCGATGAATTCTAGCTCTCTCTTGTGAATGCATTTTTAAGCGTGTTCTGCCCACCCTGGATGAACCTAGAACGTAAGAGATCTTCCTGCATTCTACGGCCTTACGTGCGAGTTTCCACCGTTCGAGTCATTCACTTTTAGGAAATGGTTAAGTGCATGGCAGACGGAATGTTGGCTACATAGATTATAAGGACCAGGTGCTCAGACGTTCTTTTATCTAATGTTCATGAATCAGAACTCCTCAGGCTATGGCGATATTTAAATGAACATTCAGCTTTGAAATTGCTCCTTTGGCAAATCAGATTTTTATTATTTATTATTATTTTTTACTGTG
Source organism: Darwinula stevensoni (assembly GCA_905338385.1). Lineage (NCBI taxonomy): Eukaryota > Metazoa > Arthropoda > Ostracoda > Podocopida > Darwinulidae > Darwinula > Darwinula stevensoni. The sequence continues at coordinate 96,036 of CAJPEV010000251.1, forward strand.
GCGGGTACTTGTTTTTCTTTTTTAATTATGAATTAGCCACTTATTATATACAGCGTTTCTGATACAAATATGTCTGGTCAAATGTGTCCGATCCATTCGTTCGTTGAACAGCCGGCGGAATCACGTCCCCGTCTGAATGAGCTCACAATTACATTAATGGAGTATTTCGAAAAGAAGAAATGAAAATAGGGAAGCTGCAAAATGAATTGAGCCGAGAAAGAACGAAAGTACGCCTGAGATTACGTTGCGAGTAAAGTTGAAACCCTTCCAAGTAGACGTGAGGATCATTCCATGAAGATAATATTTCTGCAGTCGTGCTCTCCCGCGTGCACGATTTTGCTTTAGCGACGTCGAATTTTGATGATTTACAATATGCATATCACAGTACGTATGCGGGGTGTCCAATGGAATTTACAGGGTTTGAAACGGCTGTAATTATCGTAATTATGCACAGGTCAACACGAAGCCCTTCGCAGTATGCACGCCGAGGTCTCCAATTTAGTACATGCGTAGGTTTCTCCTGTTGCTGGCAACTAACGGCAGCGGGTGTTGATCCACTTCATCCGGTTCTTCGACTCGTTCCGTGTTGTTGACGACTCTTCGAGAAGGTCTTTCGAGAAGGTCGAATACATAATTTAGTTTGCCAAATTCGAGTCGTCAGTTACTGCGACTCGCGAGTTGCGACGTGTCTTCAGAACGACGCCTACAGATCGATAGATCGTTCGTGTAGGGGAGCGTAAAATAATCACCATTTCCCCCCTCTCCCTCCCCCTGTCCAACATTCCTTCTCCCTTCTTACCCCTCCTCGATCTCCTTTGGTGCCTCCCCTCCACAATATCTGTTCTTACACTATATTCTACTCTATAGTCTTCACTTCTTTTCCTTCTCGTTCCTCATCGCAACATTCCGCTCCGAACACTCTCATGATTGATTTGACGATTGAAACAAAAAAAATTGCAAGACACGGGAACCTAGCTACATTGAAGAGACCATTGCTGCGGAGCGAGTGAAAACATTGATGCCTTCAGTGGAAGGTTCCAATAGTGGATTCATGTTCTTCACTAGCAAATGGAGAATGTATGAAACTTGACTTGGGCGAACACACTCTAACCTGTTTTCTGCAAGTATGCGCTTATCTATAAGGAAAACAAGAGGAAATCTTGCCATTTTAAATTCCGGTGGATACCCTTCACTTGCAGAAAGATGGCAACAAAGGCATGCCCAAAAAGCTGACCTACAATAGGGGCTCTGAAGGATTTGTAAGTGGTGGAGGGGGGAGGAGGAGGGGGGGAAAAGGGGTTTTCAGGGCCACCTATCATTACATAGCCAGTGAGAAACACTAACTTTCAAGAACGCACTGAAAGTATTCATTTCTCCTTAATGCGAAGTGAACCTTCACAGCAATAGGGTATTCCTAAATAACGTTCTCCTGTCTCCCTGACCCAAGGCAGTAGCTAGGGGATGTCTGGGGGGTATCCGGGTGGGTGTTCTGGGATTTGGACACCCCCAAGGTAAAGCTAGATTTCATGAAGCAAGTAATAGAATTTTGATTTTCTAAGACAAGTATGGTTATAGAAATAAGAAAGTCAAGTGCGACAAAGAGATTCAAACGCGTCGCTGTGCTGGATGTTGAATTAACCCTTTATGCACCAAATATCGAAATCCTGTCGACATTTTGCTAAAATGTGAGTTCCCTTGGTTCACCACTCCTTTCTGCATTCAACTGAAGAGGACAGCACTGCTGAAACACCGAATTATAGGACGTGCAACATTGGGTGAATGCAAAAATTAATGCTTCCAAGTAGCTTGACAATACTCCGGGATGTTGCAGATCTGCAACTCTGGAACATATAGGGTTAAAGGAAAAACATATTAGACATTTAAAAAAAAGTGAAACGCAAGTCATATTTCACGCAGTGCCAGGCAGCTGTCATCTCGCAACATTTTCATTTGGACAGCTCCATGTGACAAATGCATTTATGCAAACGCACGAATGCATTTGGATATCACGTCACAATCTCCGTTAATCTTATTTGCAACGTTTGACGTCAGGCCATGAAGAATGAGAGGTATCGATCACAAGTATAGGCTTTCCAAGTCCAATGGTGATGCATGAGAGTGAAATGTGACATGGAAATTCAAATTGGACGCTCCCCTGCATAGGAGTGAAGAGCGAAATCGGGGAATTCAAATGAGATAGGCCTGCTGGAAGCTGGGCTTGTATCAATATATCGGATATAAGGAAGATCAAATGTAGCTGCCCCATGTCATAAGAACAATAGCTTAGTCGTTTGCATCGAAAATTTTCAGACACATGGAGAACTATTCCAGCAAACAAGGTTACTTTAGATTAACGTTGTATCAGCGTTCCGAACATTTATTCAATGTTGATACAACGTTATGTGTTTTAAATTGTTTGATGTTTGTGCCTGCATGGATCATTGGTTATATTTTTCGAGGAGGGGGTAGGGGGAGGGGGGTTGATCACGTTATTGGCTTCATGCTCCAACTACGAAAGGATGGACGGAATATTCCCCCGTATACTTCATCCCCAACTCTGACGCTCGATCGCGATCGAAAATTCACTCTTTATTCACTGCCAGAAATTCTTTCATAAAATTCATGAAGCCTGGAAATGCAAGCTCTTTCATCCTTTAGTCCGTGTGACCCTTGAAGCAATTGATATTCTAATGTTGCATTTGAATTTCCATCTGGGATTTGACTTTCTCGTGTCCACAAATGACTCAGCAAAACTGTTTTCTGCACTTTTTAAGGGAAGCTCAAAAACGTTCCAGCCTCTCTCTCTTCCAATTTTTGGTGGTAACCCATTTCTCGGACCAACCCTGACGCGTCGATAGTATGGTGATACGATTAACTGAATAGCGGCGTCACATAAAAATGCATCTGAAGCCGTGCATAATGGAAATGCAACTCGAAGGCATTTGCCTGTCAAGGGTGTGATATAAGAATGTTGCATATCACTTCCTTGTTTTTTTTTTATAAATAATTTTTAATGCTTTTCCTTAAAATCCAACGCCCATTTGAATCTAACGTCGCATCTAACTCTCTTATTTCCATATTTGATCTGGAAAACCTATAAAATGAGATCCCACTGTAGTCAGCCGTCCTGAAGAGAGGAGGGGATTCTATCCCACATATGATGACAGGACACTGGGAGACATTCGTAAAGGAGGGCGCCACTAGGGATGCAATGGGTCCTAGCCGAAGGTGGACGACACCCAGCCACTTCCCTTCCCTGAAAAGAATCATATACAGTCGTCCCTCGCCACTTCGCGCTTCGACTTTCGCGGCTTCACTCTATCGCGGTTTTTTCAAATACCTGTATATTGGGTAATACGACTGTAATGGTGACTAAAGAGTGTTATTTCATGTCTAGAATCGTATTACCCAATATACAGGTATTTGAAAAAACCGCGATAGAGTGAAGCCGCGAAAGTCGAAGCGCGAAGTGGCGAGGGACGACTGTACATGAATTCTTCATCGGCGCCCCCAAACCCCTCCCACCCTTCATATTGTAGTTAGTGGCGTAGGCAGGATTTTGCCAAAGGGGGAGCCAGAGTGAACCGAGGGGAGTCCCTAACTTCTCCTGGAGGCGGGGGGGCCAATGCACTTCGACAAGAGTTAGGGGGACTGAAGCCCTCCCCTCGCTATGCCACTGATTGTAGTGCGAGTTTGCGAGAATTTCCGGAGCAGCAAACCTTCCAAAAATATAGACTTTATCAATTCTTGAAATTACCATAAATCTTGAAGAGATTCATACATATCTGGCTGCGCTACTAGACCTACCTATGCCAAATCTCATTGCTGAACTCTAGGTTTCCAATAATTTTTGGATCTATTGGATTTTTTTCACCCCTCCATCCATCTACACGGCGTAAAAAATTTTCTCACTTTTTGTTTGGGCTTGGAGAGGGAAGAGTGAATACTGTATATTGAAAAATTCAGAGCCCCCAGAATGGGAAAGGCGAAGGGGCTGAAGGAGGTCTCTCCCCCCCCCCCCCACACACACACACACACACAATCTCTTATACGTCAAATAATTTCAATAACTTGAAGGGGTAAGGCGATAGTTCAAATGTGCATTTCCTCATACGCCTAATTGTGTACATTCAAACATCTTGGTGGAACATGTTGCCCAGATACGCACACACTTTATCCCCATCAACTCACTTGCTTTGTCAAGAAATGAAAAGTTACAGAAAACCTCAGGAATGGAATTCTGTCTGCGTTCCTGGCCTGGCTTCAAAGGCACAAGGAATGGGAAAATGAGGGGCTCAGGTAGGGAATAACAGGAAAAGGCAGGGAAGAGGGGGGGGGGGAATTTGCCCCCTTCTTTCAATCTTGAGTGCTGGTCACACAGAAATACTATGTGAAGACTCTTTTCGTATCCTGCGCTACTTACCACTCAACAGGGTATGAACGCAGCCATGGCTGCGCTCTGTCAAGGGTAGGCCTTAGAGGGCGGTTGGCTGTAAGGCGCGGTAGGCCGAGCAGTGTTCGGTTGGATACATATCATGAGTGTTTACCCGTGAGGCGAGACATTAATAGCTGAGGCTCACGATGAACCAAATGTGTGCATGTATGGAACGTGCGGACGCCGCTGAGAGAGATAGTGATGATGCTTTGTGATAGGAGGAGGATGTGAGCATTCCCCAAGTGGAGGACGCGAACATTTCTCAGTCAACATCCAACGCAAGAAGCAAGGAGGAGGAGAAAGACAGCCGATCTAATGTGAATTTGAAGGAAAATACGAAACAGTCTGGGAGCCCAACATCTTCAACGTCTAGTTTGGAAGGCATCGACATGAGCCCACAAGATTCATTTTTCGAGGTCAGTTAATCTTGTTAAACATTTCTGTTCAGAACTCATTGCATGGCTAGGTATTCACCAACAGGAGTGATTCACTTTTTAAGATGGGAAGTATTCCTCATAATGTGACCAGCAACAATGGGGCCCTGCTTTTCAAATAAAAATTGATAAGGATGAGACAAAGCATGCAGGAAGAGAAATCCTTATACAGACAAGGTATATATTGTAAACCTAAATATTCCAGTTTGCCTTAGTGCTGAGAGGTTTGAGGATGAATATTATGTTGCAGGACTATTACATCATAGCACTTCTTCAGCAGGATATGTTTCAGATCCAGATTGAGAATGCACCCTTTCTCACTGATTATACCTTCTGTAGTGCATGGTTAAAAACAGTGCTGGTGAAAAGCAATGATTGTATTCAATATGAAAATTTTCAGCATCATTTCAGGTAGGAATGGTCTCAAAAGAACTTTTTTAAACAGTCCAGCACTCATTCTAACAGTGTGGTACAATCATGACCTAGACTTAGCCCTTTGTTACCATATTAATTTATTTTGTTAGGGGCAAAGTTGCAACTTTACCACTTGAGTCTCCATTTCAGCCCACTTTGTTTCCATGTATTTTAAAAATAGGCTCATTGCATAGGTAATAAGAGAGTCATTCATCTGTTTTTGGTCAGGTGCTGTACATTGGCCGGATCAAGGTATCACACCGTAAAGGCCCTCCATCCTTTGTGGATGATGCTCTAGAAGAACTTCAAAAGCATGAGTTAGAGAAGCTTCATAAGAATGAGATGCTTCAGGAGAAAGCAAAGACACCCGAGATGATCATAGAACAGCGAGGAAAGTCTCAGTCAGTCCTCAGTCAGCAAATGAAGCAGTCAAGTGAAAGCTGCAGTCCCAAATCCATTTCAAGTCTCACTTGCATTGATGGCACAAAAGAGCATGAGAAGAGTCCATCGAGTCCAGTGACCACCAAACCCCCTATTAGTCCAACATGGAGTACTTCCATCAAAGATAAGTCTCATGATACTCAGAAGAAGATCCACTTCTCTGATCAAGAACCACAAGTTTTCACAGGTCCTGTAGACATCCCATGCAAGCCAAGGTCATCAACATTTAGTGGAGTGGAAGTAAATGTGATCTGTGCAACACCAGAAAAGAATATCGGCAGCTTGCCTGCACAAGTGAATAGACAAGTTGATCTTTCAAGTGATATATATCCTTAGGTTATGAAGAAAGAATTGTAATTTTTCTCATGCTTCATTTTGTAGGTCAATGGGAAAGTGGACAATCTCCCTCATTCCATCCTGCGTGTTAGGTCTGCAAGTGGTGACTCCTCACCCAACAGGGGGAGCAGCCCTGTGAAACATGAATCTTCCCCTCCCTTCATGTAAGGTTCTTTTCCTTGGTTTTTACTCTTCTCTTCACAATTGTTCTTATGTGGATTTTTAATGTCCCAGAAATGGCAGTGGAGAAGGTCGGAATGGACTGCAGAAGATTGGAAACATTCAGTCAAGGGGACAGTCCTCCCCAAATAAGACCATGCTCTTGTGCATTGGGGTGTCTGATGTCCGCCTTGTCAGTCCAGATCGCAAGTCAAGCCTTCTCCAGAAGCACATTCGGGAAATCTCACATTGCTCTCAAGGCATAAAAAATGATGATCATTTTGGCTTCATTTGCCGTGAAATGCATGTCAATTCATATGTAGGATACATCTTTCGTTGCAAGTCTTCAGCAACTGTGGAGCATATCATAAGGAGTGAGTGACTTTTCACCTCTTGTATTTATTGACTTCTGTTTCTGAAAGTATTGCTGTTGATCTCAATGTCGTTGAATTTCATTTTTAGCTTTGAGAGGTTCCTTCAATAAGTTAGTGGAAGTTCAGCATCAGGAGATCTTGGCTCGAGGCTTGTGCTCTCATTGCCCTCTGGCTTGGTATGAACGCCTCTGTGCCAGCATTGATGGTCAGCATGGTTTTCAAACTTACAGTAGCAATTCTGTTTGTTATAACCACTTCTGTTGAGCACTTTCATTCTCTTCCCAATGCCTCAGGAATGTCACTGAAGGAATCCTATGGAGTTCTGATGTCACGTGTGAGCATGCTTCCTGAAGTGGACAGATCTATGCTTATGGCCAAGCTGGCAGGTGGTGAGCCTTTTCGCTCGCTTCAGGAGAAGAATACATTGCTTATGATGCTTTTACGTGCCCATTGTGAAGCCAAACAGGCAGAGCACAGTCATGTTTTCTACAAGTGAGTTGAGTCACAATTTGTTGCTGGAGCTCTAATTCCTTAATGACAGTTGAAGTTTGTTGACCTTTTGAGGATGTGCACGGAGGTACTATGCATTGTTGCAGGGAGGAGTTGATGGAAAAGAGCACTTCTTTCCCATTGTTTCTTGATCGAGCCAAGCGTACTTTCCTTACATCACTTGATACATTCAAGAGGAACCATGAAGTCCCAAAACCAATAGAAAATCAGTCCCAGGTTTGCTGCCACATATCCTTTTTTCAGTAGCATGAACTGAACTTGTTTTTTGGCTAATATATGAGAATTATGAGGGAAGTCAAAGCAGAAGTTTGATTTGAGATCTTGTCTTCCTATTTGGACAGAAGATAGTCATGCCATCACCAAACACTCCTTCAAGTCAGGACTTTGAGTGCCGTTCACACAACACATCAGTCTCCTGCATTTCATCCACACCAGGGCCAGGGGTGTTGGCATCACATTCTACTTCCTCCACAACTCAGTCATCAATGCACCAGCCCCTTCCAGTCAAACGTGTCCCATCTGTGGATCGAGAGGATCGGAGCCTTTCTCCTATTCCTCAAATATCTCGGCCTCGATCCTCTACACTCAGCTCAGCTGAAGGAAATCATATTAAGAAGGAACTTCGGCAAATATCCCATTCTTATGAGCAGCCTTGGGTAGATAAAGCTCCAGAATTGTGAGTAATGATTGCACAAGTGCCATTCTGTTATTCATGGTAAAAGTGGCACTGTATCTATTATTACTCTTTTTTTTTTTTTTAAAGGAATGAGGCTCAGAATAAAGGGCATCCTGTCAAAGTGGCAGATTCTGGTTCTATGAAGCAATTGGGTCGTAAGATCTCATGGCGCCAAACCATCTTCAAGCATGTCATTGCTCCGAGTAAGAATTCACCAGCTTTCAGCAGATACTTTGAGTTAGTTATTGCAAAGACATTGGTACTACCATAGTAAGTTAATTTTATTTGTTGTTTCCAGGTGCACCAAAGGCCATCAATTTTTCATCACCTCCTCGTACTAAGAAAGAATTGATGATCTTATGGAAACGGAAGGTCTTTCAGCAAATTCTCATTATCCGCTTTGAACGGCTTAAAGAGCATCTCAAGGGTTAGCATTTCCAGTTCTTACATATAGCAGGTATTGGAATGAATGCTGTATGGCATTCTTACCTGATATTATCCGTGCAGAGAAGCAAATGGACACAAAAACAGAATTGCTGCGAAGGTCCTATGATGATGTGGGTCATAGCATTGAGGCTGAGGAAGCTTGGGCCCTTCTCTTGAGTCACTCCTCATTTGACACCTTCGAAACAAAACTCCTTACAGATGCTGTTAAAGAAGGTAGGAGCTGTTTCCTTGTCATTTTTCATTCTGTATGCTACTTGTGGTTTTGAGTTTTGGGTATTTTTTTTATAAAGGCATTCCCAGTGAACTGAGAAGGCAGGCTTGGATTCTCTTGGCACAGCAGTTTCAATCCTCTACTCCTCTTCCCGATGATGTTGACATTGATACCCCCTATACATCTTTATTGGGACAGCTGACATCACAGCAACATCAGATACTCATGGATTTGGGTAAGTGAACATGTGCAGCAGCATTTTTGTAGTGCTGTGTATGTCCTCTGTTCATGAGTACTGGAGATGATGATAAAGAAACCTTTTCCCCCAGGAAGGACATTCCCAACCCACCCATACTTCAGCCAACCCTTAGGACCAGGACAGTTGGAAATGTTCAACATCCTCAAAGCATATTCCTTGTTAGATAAGCAAGTGGAATATTGTCAGGGACTCAGCTTCATAGCTGGGCTTCTCCTCATGCATGTGAGTCTTCCGCTTGTGCAGCTGAGCATTCAAGTGCGTAGTCCAGTAACTCCAGGGTGAAGTCAGGTATTCTCATGGTAGATGGGGGAAGAGGATGCCTGGGAAATGCTCCTTCACCTTTTGATCAAGTTGGGATTGAGAAATTATTTTGCTGAGGACATGGGTGGCCTGCATCTTGCCCTGTATCAATTGGCAAGACTTCTCTGTGATAGACTCGATCGCCTTCACAAGCACCTGGAGAGCCTTCAGGCTTCCCCAGGCCTCTTTGCTCCCCAATGGATTCTCACTATCTTCTCTGCCATTTTTCCCATTGGATTTGCCATTCGAGTCTTAGGTGCATTCTTGTTGTCACACCTCTAATAATTCTAGTTTTTTGTCAGAAAGATAATGCATTTTATCTTATGCAGATTTATTGTTCCTGCAAGGCAAAGATGCCCTGTTGAAAGTGGCCATTGTGATCATGGATTTGTACAAGGAGGATCTCCTTTCCAAGACAACATGTGAAGAGATCATGACATGCCTCAAGTCAGACATTCCTATTCAATCCATGAAGGATGCTAACCTCATCATTAGACAGGTTCGTTCAATTCACACTGCTATATGCTCTTCTGTAAAATCCCTGGATAACCATTGCCTCAATCCAATATTTACTTGACTTTATTTAATCCCAGGCTGCTGATCTTGACATTGACAAGGAGCTCAAGACTTACCACATCGAGTATGAAGTGAGTTTGTTGGCTGTTTGGTGCATGTCTGAAGCAACCTCTTGTTTTATGCAGTGTCAGTGCTTATTTGAGCATTGGTACTCTTGTGTTACATGGTTCTCTTACAATTGTCTTACAGATCTTGAGTGAACAAGAGTCTCATTTCCATGAGCAAGAGAAGCAGATGTCTTCAGTGAAGCGCCTTCAAGCCCATAATCGTAACCTCCTAGAGCAGCTGTGGAAGGCATCCAATACAATTCAGCGACTTGAGGGTGTCTTGGCTCAGCACCAGGTCATGGAAAACAAGTTGCAGTCAAAGCTAAAGTTGGCACATGCCAAAATCAGTCAGATGAAGCAGCAATCAAAGGCATCAGAACCTTCAACTCCCAGCCCCACTCCAGAATCCCAGCAGAGTACTCCAGTAAAGTCAGCTCGGATGTCAGTGATGAGCATTCCACAGAACAAGCTTGTGCGAGAAACAGATATGATCCTGTCCAAGGAAGCCCTGGAAGAAGCTAAAGCGTCCATGGAGCGAAGTGATGTGCCGATGCAACCTGAGGACCCTGACATTGATATGACCCCTATACCATTGATCAGTATCAAGCCACAGGATTATATTCTTAATGTAGCTGGAGGAAGCAGTTTATATATGAAGCCTAACAAAGGTGTCACCCCTCCAAGCATCATCCCTCATCTCATTGATGTACCAGTTGAGAAATCGGAAGCTCTGAGTTCGACTCCTGTTGCTGATGTGTCTCCTTTGAAGCTTAGTAGTTATGAGCGAACCAAGTCACTATCAGAGCCCTCTAACAGATCTTTTGATGAGTCAATTCGTTTGACCCTGTTTGAGTCTGAGGTTGACTTAGAGGATTCTCCTGAGCACATCTGTCATCAGCAACTTGCATTGGTTTTTGCAAACTTGACTCAGGAGATATCGAGTCTTGGGAGGTGGAGGAAGGACCTCCATGAAGCAGAGACGGGGTTACTGACTGAACGAAGTGATCTGTTTTCCTTTGAAGCCATCTCTCACCTGGCTGATGCCAAGGCAAAACTCCAGTCCTGTGAGCTCCAGCTAAAGACTGTGTGTTTTTCCCTCAAGGCAGCCATGTCTCAAATCCTCCCTTCATCTTTATCCGACTGAGATTCCAAAACCAAAAAGCTTGCTTCCATCTCTAGGCTTCATTCATACCTCAGGAATCCTATGGTTTGATCATCTCTAGGTCACTGAACCTTTTGGTTCTCATCTTGGTGTCCTGATGACAGAAATATGCAAGTGCACAATGCAGCACAATTGAGTGGTCATGCTGTCATTCCCAATTGGAATGCAGTGGTTTTCTTACCAAATGCTGGCATTAAATCCTCTTTCCCCATTCAGCATCTGATTAGTGGTATTTGATTACTCATTTGTGGAAGTGTTTTGTCTTGATTGATGGAAGGTGCTTGTCTTATGATCTCTCAGAGTGGAGGCTGAGTTATTTTATTTGAGCAATATTTCTTCTATCCTGTGTTGTCAGATATAGTGTTTAGCAAAATCTTCCTAGCTATTTATTTCCTTTTATGCAGAAAAGTGATTTCATGTTCATGTCCTCTTTCTCTTCCTTTTGATAGAAAATCTAAAAATTCAAAAGGCAATGCCATAAGTTGTATGATAGTGGGATTTAATTAGCTTATGGCATCAATTAATTCAGGGTATCACAATGGAACTAAAAATGAATGTTGAATATTGTTAAAGATATGTTGCACAGTGTCTGTGTCATTATAAATTATGTGATCTATTATTGTGAGAATCCTGGAAGTATCCTTGGCTTAGCAGCTTTCCTCTTCTGTTCTGATGGAACTTTGACAAAAATATTTTTATCCAACACATTCCTAGCCTCTACAAACCAGTGACTACAAAACTCTAATAGCGACGGGAAATGTAGTAATGCCAGTGATAACTGATAACCCAGAAAATAAATTTATTTTTCTCATGACCTAGTCAAAGTTCACTGTCTAGTCCTCAAAATGTCCATGAAACCATGTCATACATTATATGCTGCAATCTTTTCATGAATTTTGAATCTCTTAATTATTGTCCTCCGTTCTCAAATTACATTTCCTCCACTTGATATTGTCTGATTGGAATCTCCCTTGTTGAGTGTGCCTTCTGTTTCTTTGATCAGGGATTAGTACTGTGCTTTATACTATTTCTTTATTGTGCCTTTAAAATGAACGTTGTGATTATGGAAAATGAAGGTGACTTACAGCACTTGGAAATAATCTGTCCATCTTTTCCTCTGTGAGCTGAGAGTGACGTTAGTGATAGAAATCCGGAGGAGAAGGCATTTGAGAATGCGGAACTCACGCGTCCTCCTCATTTTCGGCTTTCACATATGGACATGAATTCATTCCAGAGAGTCAAGGATGAGAGAACGTTTAAATCGCTCTCGTAATAGATCTGCCCCTCTTCCAGCATCGCGGAGGCATAAATATCTGAAAGCCTGAAATATGAAAGAATGGTGAAGTCGATGCCTCTCCCTGCAGGTTCGTAATACCACTGATGAGGGCTCTCATCCCACCTAGAATCATGTATAATTTCCTTACGAACAGTCGTCGGTAGTCTTCACAGATGTGGTTTATGTTGATGACTGAGAATTTCGTGTCTCGGCTTTGTCAGCGCTTTCCATGGCAATTTAATATGGGAGTGATCAGAGATGCACTGAACTCAAGCCAAAAACTTTCTTGTAACAGGCTCTTTGTTATATGCCATACTGAATGGCAATTCACCCTTTCAATAGGACTTCTGTTTTCCCTCAAATCTTTGCTGCACATGCTGCTACAAGTTTTTAAATTAATTTCAAATAGTGTCTCCAAATGGAGACGCTGCCACGAAAGGGGTTAATATCAGAGTAAGCTATAACAGACGAGGCAAATGGACGAAGAACCATATCCATGCATAAATAAAGGGGAAGAGAAAAAAAAAAGAAAAAAGCTCGTAGAGAGCTCGTGGAGGCTCATCGAGAGTACCGTACATGTACGTACATTTTCAGAATGCTTCAAGGTGTAGCAAAGGTACTGACTGCATGGCGATGCCTGACCCTCTGCTCTGGCTTTCTCCTTGCAGTTCTGCGACTGCATCGAGTTCTAGAGTCGTCGACCCCTTTTATATGTCGTCTGTGTCTCGCCACTGGAGGGACTGGGCCTATGCAGATTTCTTTTCCGCAAGTTTGGCATTTTAAAAAGTCGTAAAAACTTTCAGAAATCAAGGAATGCATTGATGCGAGAATGCTCCTGGAATGCCATACCGAACGTCATTTACATTGATAAAGTTCTTGGCACAAAAAAAAACCATGAAATTTCCCTTCGTGATGAACTAAGAGGGTCATCCTACATCCGTCCAGTACTTAAGAAATTATCCATCTTTATAGTGTGATTCGTATCCAAATAGAAGCGGTCATCGTAGCAAGGTGTTGGGAGGCGTTATGTGAAGAGAGAAGGAGGGAAGAGGAGGGCGTTGGCTTTCGTATCACACCACAGAGAGACGGTTGGGGTCCGGGCTCGGCCGGGCTACTCCTTAGCTTGTACTCTTCTCTGGCCCGGGGCTATCGGGTGTGGTAGCCCCGGATAGGCTCGGCTCTCTCTCTCTTTACCCTCCGGCCTTTCTCGTCTTCTTCTTCCCAAGGCCCGCCTTCCCTCCCTTCACACACGCATACTCACTCCGAAGACGGACAGGTCTTCTTCGTCGCTTCCATGTGAGTCGTGTATTCTTTATCGACGTGAATCTGTTTTTCTGTCTCTCCGGCGAAGCGTGTTTGGTGCCAAACTCGGTTGGGGTTGGGGGAGTGTCTTGTCCAGTGCCCCGGGGGTGAATCCTTTCTTGCCCCACCTCCACCCCCCGAGCCGAGGTCATTGAATCCTTCCATCTCGACCTCCCTCCTTCCCCTTTTATGATCTAGAGGTGCGTTGCCATAGTGGCTCGGCTTTGTCTTGTCTGACCAGTCTTCTTCCGTGCGCTTGTGTGATCGTGAGCCTGCAGCTCTTCGTTGTCCTTCGCTTCCAAAAGGTGGGAATGGATTAATTGCTTTGAGGTCAGGACTGAAGAAGAGATGATAATTGTTAGAAAGGAAGGGGAAAGGAGGTAAGAGAATAAAAGGGGGGAAAAAGTGGAAGAAGAATGGGATGGGTATGGGGATTGGGGATAAGGCCGAAGGAGTGGCCGAAGAAGGCGTGGGCTCATCGCTTTGGTTTCCTCTCTTGCCCCGGGCCATTTGAATGAAGGGTGTGGCGCCTGGAGACAGGACAAAGGCCGACTTCTCTCTCTCTCTCCCATCATAATAATAATTGTGCACAAGGGGCCCCTTCTTCTATTGTGCAATGAAGATGCATGGCGGCGAGGCTTCTCCTCTCATTGACCATATTTCCATCGACCTTGAGAAGATCCACTCCCAGACCTTCCAGTGTCGATTACTCTCCTCGTAGCAATCATCGATCAGCGGCTTTGGTGTCCTTTATCTTGTCGGCGTGAGATGCAGATGGTGTGATTCAAGGTTCTCCCTCGAAGGGGCAAAAAGGAAAAAAAACCTTGGCATATGGGACAGGACGCGTTTCAAAAAAGATACCGTAATAATGATGGGGCTGTCATCCGTGCTGTCTTCGACCCACCTGAAGGGGGGGGTTAGCTATGCAAAACGGGAGTTGCTTTTCACCTTGAATCCTGTCGGTTCTAAGTACTGGTACCTTGAGAGAGGACTCGTGAAGACAAGAAACTTAGATCCGGTCTTTCAGGGAGGGATAGCACTCGGACGTCGGACATTCTCAAGAGCTCAAGGTACAACACGTTATCGAGGACTAGATTATACCAGGAAGGAGAGAACGGAGGGGGGGGGGGGGGGGGAATCACGATATCGTTATGACGATGACATAGTCACCAGTGTTCTCATTGACGGTGCATGTGTTTCAGGTCCAGTGGGTGAAAGGAAGCCATGGGTTCCACGAGGGGCTAGATGTTGTTGCAAATGATGACCTCAGCCCAGGTAAGAGCAAAAAACCCGATTCATTCATCTTGTAACCCCCACATAGCCTGCCGTGTTTGTTGCCACATGCTCCGTCTCTTTTTCTCTCGCTTCTTCTTTCGCCCTTACTCGGCAGCGGCAGACGCACGAGACCGAAATCTTATTCGAAACTCTTGTTTGCTTATGCCGGCATGTCCCTACCATCTCCTTCGATTGGACGCGAGCCAGCATTTTCTTCCATATCAGGTCGATATAGGAGCGCTTGCTTTCCAATCTAACTGGGGTCGATATCGGGGCACGCATCACGAATTGTTACGAGCCCTTTCGAGATCTGAGTCGGTGATTGATTCGGCCGGTTTTCTCGTAGTGGAACGGGATTACGTAAGTGGCCCTTATTATGTCAACAGGGCATCCAATTACAAGAGATTCCATGCTGGTCTTTCCCTTTACACCCCCTACCAATCGAAACAAATAGGAACCGATTTCCACTGGCCTTGAGTTTCGACGAGGAAAGGTTAAAAGAAACAAGGAAAATGGAAGAGAATGCGCGACGTGGGATTTAGCAGAGACCGACAAGCATGAGGCTGATATAAAATACTAGAGGGAAAGAGTCGTAACTTGTCATCCGAATGTCTTCGCATGATTAAATGCCCCTCCGTGTGCATGGCTACGTGCCATCTGGTCCTGGTACTTCCTCGACCTCGTGTTGAACACCCATCCATTAAGCTTTCGGCGTTATCTGGGTCTTCCGAAGGGTAAAGAAAAAATGAAGATTGAAAGTGGTCCTCCAGGCTCCTCCTCTTGTACGTTCCATCGCGTCTAATTAATGCCCCCCTCTTGACAAACGTCGCATATCCCGAGTGGCTTTGCCCTAGGTCTTTCACTTTCCCGTCTCGCGCAGGTGTGGCAATGACGAGATCATCCCTGCCACCTCGAATGAGGGGGATGGAGATGAGTCTTTCTCGATCATCCCCCCCCGCAGTTCAAGTGCACGTGTCGGTACTGAATCCAAAACGAAGAGCGTGGGTTAGTGCATGATCCTCATAAAGATGGATGGAAAGCCAGTAAGCGATACGGATTAGAGGGGAATAAATGGGCGAGGTGATGTGTGAAGAGAAAGTTTCTCTTGGGTCTGGGGATTTCATACATCTTTCCCTATCTGGACGAGGAAGTCAGAGACGAGTGAATTTCCCCATCCTTGATCTCATCTCCTTTATCAAGAGACACGGACTTTTCCTTCCTCCTCCTACACTTACTTCTCTCTTTTATACGACCGAGTACTTGAATAAGAGGATCCGCAGAGAAATCTGAGGAATCCCTTACTCTTTCCATGTGAGAGAGAAAGGGAAACAGGTAATCTTCCCTTGATTACTCCGGCGTGCTCCGGAAGCCGAAACCAGTTATGCAAATTTTACTTCGTGTTAGTGAAATCGAGTGGTGCTCGGCATGAATTTTTTTGTGTAACGAGTCTGAGTGTGGGAAGGGGTTGTAATGATGTCGTTGTGGGTTGAGACTAGAGGACCACCTAGAGTGTACTTGATTCCCCGGATACCTACTGTTTGAAACGAACTAACCTTCCGACTCGCTGCCATACGTCAGAGAACTGATTTTTTTTCTTTCACTTTAGGTGAAGTATGGGAAGAATTTTGGGCTTTTCCCGTCGTCCTCAAGCGGTATGGGTCATTTTCTTGAGGCTCGGGAGAGTATAATATAATTTAATCGTGCAATGGAATCGTGAAGGATTGCGGAAATTGACAAAATGGTCACATACGATACAATAAGGGGCGAGAAAGTCATGTAACGATAGCTTCTCTAATGACGAGAAACCTGTCAATTTCATCCTACGGGCTTGAACTCAGTAATGATTTATGCGGGGACGAGTGTGTGATTTTATTCGTTTCATTTCCATAGTGAGAGATGGTTGTTCCTTGTTCCTAGGAGGCGTCGCAGGCGCCTGTGCAGACTGAGCCAGTGGATCTGAGCTTAGGAGGAAAGAAGTCGTTTATGTCATCGGGGGTGAAGGCGAGGAAGGGGAAGAGAGATCATCACCACTATCTACCACCCGAGGTGGCTTACGACCCTCCTGCCTATTTTCCCTTGATTCCCCCTTCTGCGGCAGGGGTGGTACACCCTGGGTTCATCCCGGGTGCACCCCCCATCTTCCCCCCGGCCCCTTTTTTCCGCCTAAAAGCCGCGGCCGGTTTCCCGCCTTTGCACCTCGGCCTCGGCTATCACTTCCTCACGGAGAACGATGTAGCCCTGTCGAACTGCAACTCGGATTCCCCTCCTTCTTCCAAGCCTTCATCCCCCAGCTCCCGACGGACGCTTCGGGATTCTTCGCATTCTCCTGGTAAGAATCCCTTTGTCCGACAGACAGATTACGCATGGGATCGATCATAATCCCGCGTGCATGCTTTGGAAAGGCAGGAGGAAAGTTTCCTGTCTGACCTTACTCGAACAAGGAGCAGGTCGAGAACGAAAGGAAAGGCACGTGATTCCTTGCACCTGTTCATCCTTGGGCTGCACTCGCGTAACACGCGGAAGGAAGGGGATGAGCAAGGACGGGATACACGATACGCCCATTTTTATTCCTGTCAATGCGTTTGGAAATAAAAAAAATACTCTGAGAGAGGGAGCGAGTGCCGCCAGTGTTACGCAAGAGGAGACGATGGAAGCGAAAGTTTGTTCATCTCGTCTCGTCTTACTCAAATGTCTAACTCGTATCGATCGTTTAGTGACGCCGCACTTTCCCATCGACCTTCTGGAACTCTCAAGTGAAGTTTGGCACGGAGTGCTAAACGATCCCCGCCGCTTTTCGTTTTCTTTCTCCACGGAGAAATTACAAGGAATCCGATTTGAAAATGTCTATCGTGGACCTGACGTCTCGGTAGTGTGTGAACATGTGGGGGCCACTGTGAAGGGGAGACGCGGTCACACAGACAGTGTCCTTGTCACCGATTCTCTGATGAGGAAGATGCCCCCAATTCTCTGTTCCCTGCCTTATTTGAATGGATAGTTACACAATCTTTGGTGTCCCCGGGGCGAAGAGAGGAGACGCGAGGCTCCATCCCCGCCCTTCAAAATCTCCTCCCTCTCGCTTTCCTCCCTCCTCTCTCCTCTCGCTTAGCTGCACACCATACGCATACACGTACACGTACACTCACATGCATGGCACATCTCGCGGTCAATAGGAAGAAGCAGGGAAGACTTTCACAACCGAAGGTGCTTGCGAAGCATGAAGCATTCATTCATCCACCACTCCTTTTTTTCCTGCTTCTTTTCCGTCCTCGATTAGATCACTGTGACTCGAGAGATTTTCATGCTTCCATGCCGGTAATTCACTTTCAGAGGCGTACGCCATGAAGGGGGGATTTGGAATCTGCTTGAAGGTGTGGGGAATGGGGGATTCATGAATTCTTTTTTCGCAGAGCTTGGGGAGGTGAAAGAGGAGCCAGTGGAGAAAGAGAAGGAAGAGGAAGAAGATGAATTGGAATCTGGAGACGGAAGCGAATGCAGTAGTCCCCCTTCTCCCAATCCTTCCCAACACAAACACAATGGCCATCTCAACTTCCTTCCGCTTCACCAAGCACCTAAACGAAATAACTCCCTGTGAGTAAACCTCGACATGCAATCCCACCCAAGGAAAGGAAAAAAAAAAAGGAGCCGCGATGTTTGGATTGTGTGGGTAATCGGGCAGAAGTGACGTTTGAAGCATGTTGATGATCAGGGATGCCATTAATTCCAAGTCCAAGCATTCCCTGAATTGTCCTCTGCAAATACTGGTATACCGAGATGTGACTTGTTTCTTCCCATCAGATACGAGGGAGTGAATGATGGAAGCCTATTCGGTCCCGATTTAGAAGGACTGAAGAAGCGGAAAGTGCACAAGTGTGACTTCCACGGCTGTGATAAGGTCTATACAAAGAGCTCTCATCTCAAAGCTCACAAACGGACCCATACCGGTGAGGATGTTCACTTCAGCAAGATCATCACCTAACATTTTGATCATCTTATAACTTGATTCCTTTTTTCCCCTTCTCTTTTCTCTTGACAGGCGAGAAGCCGTACGAATGCACGTGGGAGGGGTGTACGTGGAAATTCGCTCGAAGCGACGAGTTGACCCGACATTACAGGAAGCACACGGGACAGAAACCCTTCCAGTGTCGACTGTGTCAAAGATCTTTCTCGCGCTCTGATCATCTTTCTTTGCACATGAAAAGACACTGACAGCTCCACGCAGCAGCTTGCTTTGTGATATGTGATTTATTGAATCCCTTCCCCCCCCCCCCCCTTATTCCATGTTCTATGCCTGCCCCACTCCTTTTCCAGTTCAAGTTTTGCTGGCATGATTCAAAGTCTTGAACAAGAATTGATTATTCTTTGCACCTTCCCGTTGACCCATCCCATTTCATTTGTCGATCAATTTTCATGAGATTGGGAACGCAATGTTTTTCAGAAGTGGATTTTAATGATATCCACGTTCATCATAGGGAGTGTCGAGAGTCGACCAAGCAGACGAGGATTATCAACTTAGAGGCGAGTCCTACCAGACGCCTCGGGTGCCGTCACTAGAGATGCCGATGTGAGTAACTCACTAGTGTTACTTCACAGGTCCAGTTCACACCTTCCAGTTCACTCCTCCTAGTCTTCGTGCTTCCAAAGCAGACTATTGACAACTTGGGCTCGTAGTTAAAGTGAGAGTTCTCAAGTGAGGAAGGAAATCTCGCATTGTGTTGCTGTTTATTACAGCGAGAGAGGAATGAAGAAAAGCACAAGTCTTCCCAGCCCACGTTGGGCTGTTAGGTGTCATGCACTGGGAATAGCTGGTTAATGAGAAGGGACGTTCCATTCTAAATTGTCCCCGGTTTTGGGTATGTTGAAAATGAGTTACTCCTTGAATTTCTCATGGGACACCCAACTCTGCTTATCGGAAGCACGCAGCAATTTTTAAATCCCGTGCAATAATTTTTCCTCTCCCAAAAAGTAATGGGTGCACTTTGGGTGAAATTTGACTTGTTAATACATGTGGTTTGGAATGCGTGGTTCATCTCAGAGAATGCTAGTTTGGCTCAAAAACAAATATTTTGAGTTCATGGCAGGCTTAAAAAGAGTCATCAACCATAAGTAAAAGGTTTTTTTTAAAAGTCATTTTCACATTTCTAGGATTGTCTCCACATTTTCAGTTCTATTAACCTGAGATTTCATGAACTTTCATCGTGTTGTGGCACCTGGCATTTTGCATTTGCATTACTGCACAGCAAGATATGTTTCATATTATAGAGAAGATGAGAGATCTACACTGTCATTGCCATCTTCATCAGCCATTTTTGAGCCAGTGGAACAATTTGGCAATTGCAGTATGTAGGATGATGGCCTCTCACTCATGTTCTGCTAATCCATCTCACTTTGATTAGTTAAGTAATTTTTCTCTGCCTTTTTCTGTGATCCTGTGTTTCCAGTCTCTTCTCTAGGGATTACATTCTATGACCTTTTTCATCCATCATCAGTCAATTCTCCAGGCAAGGTAGCGAGCCTACTTTTTCCTCTCTGCTTTCTTCTTCAAAATATCCTGTAGTCATGTCAGTTCCTGGATCTGGATATTTTCCTTGCATCTTTTTTGTCAGGCTCCTTGTCTTGGATCTGTAGGTCTGTGGAAGAAATACAGCGGTTGAAGAATTTTGCTCTTCATGATGATGCTGAGCTTCCAAGGTGCTCTTCAGCCAGCAATAGTACTTTTCACTACCCCTTGATGTGGGGTCATTTCTACCAGTTGTCCCTGCTAGATTCACTGGTTCACAAGTTCTAGTGTCTCCTTGACTTCCTTTGGAACTGAATAATCATTGAACATAACTTTTGGTGTTTTCATGTTCAGAATTATTCCTTCACTTTTGGCGCTAGTTCTTTCAACATTTTTCTCAGTGTTTCTCCAGGTTTCGACATGAGAACTTGCAATTCTGAGTTTTATAAAGGTATCTCCATCAATGGTGGAGATTTTGGCATTTTCCTGTCTAACTCCCTATTTATCCTTACAATTTTTCAGTCCTTATAAAAGCAGATGGTGGTTGTGGGCTTACTTCAGATTTTTTGGAGCCATGCATGGAAGGCATTTAGATGTCCTGGTTTTCCAGCATTATAATGACTGGGATGTCCACTGAAATTTCTAGACTATCTCATAGTCAATAATGGTAAGCATAGTGGCCTCTTGTGCTCTGATGATTACTTGCTCAGCTGGTTGAAGTTGTGCAAGCAGCTGACAATTGAGAATTCACTCCTGAAGTCAAGCTGATCTTGGTTGATTTTCATTGAGTATTCCTTTCATTCTTTTGTTCAGGATTCACCAAAAAGCCTCATGGACCAATTGTTCTTGAGATCTGTTTTGTCTTTATTTTTATGGAGAAAGAGCATCACTTCATCAATGCTGTGAGGACTTTTCAATGGAATCCGTGCCAAGATCCTTACTACTTATTTATGAGTTGCCTCTCCTGCATCCTTAACCCTTTGAGGAGTGGGTTTTTTTAACACAGAAAATCACCCATAGTGAATACATGAAGTTGCAGGAGCATGTCAGCCTGTATATATACGGGCATACTCGTCAAAGGGTTAATGATGTCTATAAGTAGCCTATAATCCCTGGGTGCTTTGAGCAGCTCAGTATTTCTGGGGTGTTTTAAACCATGTCACATGGCATTTATACCTGTCAGCTTGCCTGACATTGGCCATAGAGTACCTGTTACAGATAAGTGCAGATCAGGAACAGAACGAAATGATTTAGTTAAATGATCCATCCAGGCAACTGACTTTGGATATTGGGACTTTGAGTGTGATGACACTGAGTTGAAAAGAACTCTTGGAAATAGCCAATGAGTAACAACTCCATCTAGTTGACTGTGCATCAGCTGAAAAAAAAGCTTCCATCTCCCAATTGATTACCAGCAGACCCTCTGCTAGAGTTGAATCAACCCAACTTTGCTTGTCCTGGCAGAACAGGTATATTCACTAGTCCCTGGCTAGCTGACCATGATCAAATGAATACTAGTTTTCAAATCAGGTAAAACCACCAATGTTTGAACAGTTAAGCCAGGATAGGATTGTAATTTGCTCAACACACCTTAATGGTACAACCCCAATCATTTTTTGCATCCAGCAGCACAACATGAGTAAGTATGTGTGTGATGGAGAAGATAACTATCAAAGCCTTATGGCTCTCAATAATTCCTATAAATAGGTGTCTGAGCTTAGATGCAAAAAAGAAAGAAGTTAGAACACAACATAGTTGGGACACACCAGAAGTAAGACGGAAATCTGCTCATGGCATGCGTATTCCCTTGTAGCAGTGCTCTATGTTCCCTAGTTTTTTGTGGAATAAGAATTGATTACAGAATTAACAGTACCACATAGGAAGCATTTCTAAAGTAAGGTCATCTCTGTACATTTTCTTGAATTTGTCCTGTCTATGGCATGACATTCATTTCTACCCAAATTTTGAAGTTGTGCTCAACAATCATTGCCACTACAAGTCTTTCTCTTTGCAACATGGTCATCTTGAGTTAAGAAGAACTCTCTCTGATATTGATATTGCAAATGTGTATTTATTAAATTAACAATACACGTTAGAGTGTCCGAACTTAAGTGGTTTTACCCTATGTCATTATGGCTCACCTTCAATTAGAGAGGATTGGGTCCTTAGCTGCCATCCAGGTCTATGGGTTGAAATCAGAGTATCCTGAGCTATGGTTCTTGAATGACAGGCAATATGGAAACAGGGCAGGTGATTGCATCTCTGTAACTTTGCAGTTTCCAGGAACTCTGGCAGACCATGGTTACAAAATTGGGAATCTGGAGGCAGAATTATCGGCTTTCAAGAATTTTTATCTCCCTACTCAAACATAGGGCCAGAGTCCACTTTCTAATATGACTTTTAAATATACCAAGAAGTACCTCAAATTTCCATAGTAAATCTTTCACATCTATTGGAATTATTCTCAATTGCAAAACTACATTGAGGCTCAGAAAATTTTTGATCTAAAATTTTATTCTTCTCCAGAACCATGGAGGGGAGGCTGTAGCTAGGAGGCTTACTCAGGCTCATAGACCATGCATAAGGGTATCCAGAGCATATGCAATGTGATGGCATTGCTGAACTTCCAATGGAGGACTGAATTGATCTGAACATGCAAAAAACAGGCAAGTATTCGTGAATGATGCACTTGGGAATTTTTGCATGTTTTGGTTATAATATGTATTCCACACTGGCACAGCTTGCTTTAATAAATAAAAAACTAACTAAGAAAATTAAGCCCTTATCCACAAAAAAAAGAGAATTTGTGAGATCACATCTCTAAAGCAAAGGAGTCAGGTTTTGGGACATACGAACTGTCTGTAAAGTGAAAATTCATCTGCAGATAAATTCAGCAAGCATATAAACAGGAAACAAATCCTGGCAAGATACAATTAAAAGTAGATTGCAGCATTTTAATTAATAAAATCATATTCAGACTTAATTTTGTCCTCATGGGATCATGATTCAAGATTGCAGCAACGTAAGATTACAAAATTATGAAAGAATAGCTGCAGGAACATATTGACTCCTTGGCAATTAATTGCACACCCATATCTTAACCTTTTGACTGCTACTGACGCCATATGGCGTCAGTCCCGATGGCCCAGCAGGGGATTTAAATTTTAAATACCATTTTAAAGGTCGGGTATTTAACAACTTAAATGGACATCATGTATGTATCACTCATTATGGCTCCACATTTAAGTAAATATCAAGAACAACTGAAATTTGCATTTTTGAACCCATATCTTAACCTTTTGACTGCTACTGACGCCATATGGCGTCAGTCCCGATGGCCCAGCAGGGGATTTAAATTTTAAATACCATTTTAAAGGTCGGGTATTTAACAACTTAAATGGACATCATGTATGTATCACTCATTATGGCTCCACATTTAAGTAAATATCAAGAACAACTGAAATTTGCATTTTTGGGGGGAAAACCCAGCACAGGGGGTATTACAGGCCCATAAAAACCCAGCAGTCAAAAGGTTAAAGAGCCCTTTCTCATTGTGATTGAGCTCTAGCACAAAGATGGTCAACAACATGAACTATGAAAACTACCTGGCTCTAGAGAGTGTTGAATTAGTATATTTATGATAGGGAGATGTTGCAATAACATATATTCTCAATCTTTTAAGGTTGACATTCATGATGGGATTCTTCTTATTCCACAATAACATGAAATTGTCATAGCACAATTGACAAAATTACTCATAAGAAATAAATGGTTCTTTCCACAGTGTTTTTGACTTCTTGGTGTTTAAGAAATGTTTGCAACTGTGAGACTATTGGTCATAATTATGCCCCTAAGATTATACTCAAAAGTTCAAGTCCCAGATACTATTTGCATGGACATCTCAGTGATATCAAAATATCTGTGTGCCTTTCTTTCTGAAATGGACTGATTTCCTGCCATACAGGACAACTCTTAGCTTTTCCAGGATGACTACTTAACCTTCTAGAACTCCCCGATCTTAAATTCTTAACTGATGGGAGAATAAGGGCAAAGAAGCAGGGAAATCCTTCGCTTGAAGGCCCCAATATGAGGTGAGATAAATAAAAAAAAGTTCAGAGACTGAATTTTTTATGATGATGTGGTGACTCTTCCAGACTACTGATTATATCCTGCAAACTAATCCTTATCAGCATCTACATAATTTTCCCGGTGTTTCTTCAGCCACTGGAAACATTGCTGACACTTACCTTTTGGAATCACCTGCAGTGCTTGCATTGTGCTTACAATTTTGCTTTTGAATGTCTGAAATCTCCTTCATTTCAGCACACTCTTTAGCTTAGGGAAAAAAAAGAAATTACTAGGATCTAAGTCCAGCAAGTTGGATGGTCGATGGAGCATGGGGATTTTGGGGTGGGTCAAAAAGCACTAAAACTGCAAAGGGAAGGAAATTTCAGGACATTTAAAGCAATGTTACAAATGCACCATGAGTACTGCTTGTGATTCCAAAGGACAAGTGTCAGTGATGATTCTAGCAGCTGAAGAAACACTGGAAAAGCTGTGTTGATGAAGAGGATTAGTATGAAGGATATGATCATCAGTAGTCAGGAAGAGTCACCACATCATCATAAAAAATTCAGTCTATGAACTTTTTGATCACGCCTCATATGAGAGACACATCTCCATGGAGTAAAATTTAGCTCTTTTCATGTGAAGTCACCCAGTTTCATGGATGAGGTAATTGGGCTTCATAACTTTCAAGCTGAAGCATAGGCTCAGATTTCCAACCAGGATAGTGGTACCCAGACTTGCCAGACATCATTAATGAGAATATATGGAGTAAATTTGATTAAGACCTCAAATTTTTCACTTTCCTCAGTAGCAGTTTTCCTGATGTATGGTATGGAAATCATTACTTCTTTCCTGTACAAATTAAGTTGGTAAAATTGATAGAAAAGATTTGAGATTGGAGATCACGGCACATGGGAGACATCTACCATCAAAGTGATGCACCTGACTGAAGGTGGCAAAGATTGACTGAAGAAATCTTAAAGACATCTCTTTGGGGATATTGATAAGAATTCGACAGATGTCCTGAAGACATCCCTTTCAAGATGCCAGAAAACTGTCAAGACTGAAGATGTCCTTAGGATGTCCCTTAAAGACCTTGGGACAAGTCATCCAGTTGGGGACATCCCAGGGATGTCACCATGCTGTATGAACCAGTTAATATGCCTCATTAGAACACACTAAGTTCCCATCAAGCTGTCATCATGTTGTCAACTGATGTTCCTGACCTTGGCTAGGCCTTACTGTACTTTTCACTTAGGCCCATATAGCAATGCAACCAATGTTACAATGTAATGTAATGCAATCATCATTTGCTTGAGTGGGCCTTGACTTTCGAACATCATCATGGTGAAAAGTAGCCATCCTTTCCCTGGTTTCAAGATATCATTCCATGCAGAGCCCAGCCATTTTCTTGGAAACCAAATTGTGGGATTATATTTCTTACTTGTTTTTAGTGCAGGGCTGTGCTAAGTTTTGGAGCAGTGGACCATATTGGAAGTAAAAGAATGGTGCAAATGAGACAGCCAATAAAATGTTTTCCCTATATTTTAATAGAAAAAAAAATAGAATTTTTTTTTTATAAATGAGAAATGGAATAAAAGAAACTTGAGATACAATCCTCCATGATTTTCTTTTTTACTTGAATGCAAATCATTTGATGGATCTGGCCAGCAGGCCATACTTTGGACAACTGTTTTAGTTCTTTTGACTACCCTCTCATCAGAAGTTTCAATAAATTTTTTTTAGTAAAATAACGAAAATGACAATGCACATTTCTGAAATTTCATTTAAGTGATCCACCAGGATATGGTGGAATTTTTTGCAAGTACTCAGCCAGGGAAAGGGTCAGAGGATGATCACCCTGTGAACACACTTATTTTTTTGTTAAGGTCTGCTGTATGCCATATGCTGCATCCTAACCTCACAACCTGGTTTATCCTTGTTTTTATGCATTTATTTATTTGATTTCTTATTTTTACTTGACTGCATTCATTGCCAAGACTTTCATAATTCAATGCTGACTTTACAACTCCTCATGCAGTATGCAAGAGCAGCATGTTTTTACTCAGGAAAATTTGTGAACATGTTAAATCTCTCTCTCATCTGCACACACATGCAGAGCTGCTAATTTTGTGTCTCAAGAGCATCATCCCTACTTTGATTTATTTATTTATTATTAATTTTTTTTATGAGATCAGGGCAACATGACTGGGATATGTGTGGAACTAAGTCCTTTAGGAGTGTGATTGAGAGGGGCCATAGAATCTGGTAGGGGCTAGATCTATATGGATGGTGGGCTATTTTTTTTTTAAATGCACAATGAATACAAAATTAGTCTCTACCATGTTTCTGTGCCCACCCAAACACTGGATATGAAGGATGTCATATAAGATGCCAAGCAATTGAAAAAATGCATTAAAAAATTAATAAGTTAAAAATGTTTGATTTAAGTAAAAATCTAAATTTTTTAAATTAAAGCAAAACTAATTTTTTCCAGTCCTGATGTTGACCTGTGAGATTTTCTTGATCAATCAAATTTTCAATTTGCCCCTTGCATTGAAATCATTCTCAGATATACATTGGTTTTGTCCTATGTTGGAACCTCTTTAGGGTACTGATGTATATTTTTTCGTTTTCATTAGACATGACATTGCAGTGGCCTAGCATTGAAGCGAGATAATGTAAAACAAAACCATCTTATTCAACATTTCCAGCACAATTCCAACACATTACCATAAATGAGCTCAAAACATTATCAAGAAAGTCAGACACCAATTTGTGCCTGGAGGAGAGCCACAGAATCACAGATAAAGGGAGCAGCATTGATGTTGGCATTGAGACCCCGAATGAATGCCTTCTGAAGGATCAGTGTGGCTTTGTCCTGTAGAAGAATTGTCATCTTGGGCATTCGAGACAATGCTGACAAAATCACATCCTCATCTTCTGCATCAAAGCACTGGAGATACGACTCCAAGCACTCCTTGGAGGCTGATGGGTTAAGTCTCAGAGCACGAAGCAAGAGATCATAGGCCAAGTCCCGCACAGCACTGCTATTATGGAAGATGAGATTCTTGATGGGATCAAGGAAGAGGAGTAAAACTTCTATCCGTCTGTTAGTTATACTTCCAATGTCTTGAAGGACACAAATGAGCTCCTCTGTACTTGCTGCCTTCCGCAACCGCAAGAGAAAGCCATCTGCCTGTCCAGAGTGCACCAGACCTGAAAAGGGGTTGTAGATTGGGGCTTTCTCCTCCACTGGAATGTTCATACCCTCTGACTTCTTTTCATGCTCACCCACTCTGGGTACTCGCAGGGCAGAGAGGACTGAAAATAAAGAACTCATGTCTGGGTACATACAGGTAAGATCACTGAGCACTGGAATGTACTCCTGCATAACTCCAATGGCTCGACTGGGATGACAGTTGATGTACCTCTGCACAAAAAGCATGAATCGATTCAATAGTCCTGCAACTTCTCCCTTTTGCCCATGTTTCCGCATAAGATCACCAAATACCTGCAATATATCTCTGACAGGCTCAGAATACTGTGGCAGAAACACATGAGGAATCAAGAGTTCAAGGAGCCCCAAGGTATGAGTGAAGAAGTTGAGGTGATTACGGCTTCGGAACATAGGGAATTCATAGTCTACACGGCCATGCAGGCTAGCAGCCAGCATGGGAAGTTGACGAAGAAACAAGTAGGGATGCTGAGAAGCCATCTTACGACAGGCAAGCTCGTAATCTCTCATCTTGCTTGCCCAGTCTTTTCCCTTCTGTGTAGCAGCCAATGAAGAAATGAGGACATGGGAAAGGACATCCAAAGGAGAGGAACCTTGATGTGGAACAGTCAGGAACTCCTTGGAAGAGGATGAGTTAAGAATAGGCACAATGGCCGAGGGATGGCTGAGGTACACCCATTCAAGAAGATCATTTGCAAGTGGATCATTCTGAGCTCGCTTAGAAAGGTGACATACAAGATTCTCCAAACGATTACTTTCCTCTCCACAGCATTTGATAAGCAGGGAAAGGCGCCTCTGTATGATTGGACAGCCATGTTGCAAGTCTTTAACTTCATACTTTTCCCTGGCCTCTTGCAAGATGTATTCACTCACTGTTTTCACTTGCTCAGTGTTGAGACACAGGACATCTTCTGGAGGCAGATGCTTTGGAATGTGTTTGTCTCGACCCTGCCACAGTTTTGGCATATGAATGCATGCCCAGAGAAAGTCCAACACTGACGTCGGATCAAATGAATCCTCTCTGGATAACATGGTATCAATACAGTCCCTCAGAGTCCTAATGGATCCCTCATGAGTCAACAGAGCCATCAGGTAGAGCTGTCTTCTGCTGTAGTCCTTGGTTGCTGGTGGGCGTTTCCCAAAGATCAATTCTTTCTACAATAACAGAATAACAGTTAAATGAATTAATGCATACAAATGGAAATCTATTTATGACATTGAAAATAAATTTGAATTCACCTGTTCATCAGGGCAGCTCCCTATCACTCGAGGTTCAAGAAGCCTGATCCAGTCAACCAAGAGACAAACCTAATTTCAAAAGAGAAAGGAATAACTCTAAATAAGAATTAACATTGATTGGAAATCTTTAAACCATATAGGTCACTACTCTCATCAAATGGGAAAATCAAATCAAGCAAATAAAACATTAAAAAAACCTATAATACTGAAAAACTAGATCACAAAGGCTTGTTTACCTGAGATATGTTGCATTGATCTGTCAACCTGTTCTCAGATAGGAGAATTTGAGACATGGCTTTGACAAGACTGTCTACATGATTAT
The DNA here is from genome assembly GCA_905338385.1 of Darwinula stevensoni. Taxonomy (NCBI): domain Eukaryota; kingdom Metazoa; phylum Arthropoda; class Ostracoda; order Podocopida; family Darwinulidae; genus Darwinula; species Darwinula stevensoni. Next base: position 125,034 of record CAJPEV010000251.1, read on the forward strand.
CCTTCAATGCTTCTTCAACTATGACATTCAGGAAGGATTCCAATTCATATCCAGTCTTGTCTTTGATGACCTGTAATATGTCCCTACTTGAGCGGATTGAGCACGACAATTTTGACACAGATAATGTGTGGGAACCATTAGCTTTCCTTGGTGACCCAGCCTGTTTGAGCACATGCACAAGTGGGGATGTTGAATCCAAACCAGTCAGTTGAGGCATAGTCATGACATGAAGGTATTGTTCTTCCATGATGAATGGAAGCTTATCCCTCAATGCATTGATACTTTGAAATAATGGACATGAAATGATGGAATTGCGATGAAGAGCCTTAAAAAAAAATTCCATTTGTGGACTTTGAACAACTCCTGTAATGGTGCACAGGAGATTTCTTGCAATCTTGCAGTCAATTCCAGGATGTGTAAGTTCATGCACTAGCATCCTCTGCAAAACCTGAGCCTGATGTTGCTTTTCAGCATTGGTCAAACTGGCAGCTTGGTCTATGTCGAACAAAGAATGGAAAACCTTCTCTATATCCTCAATCAACTCCTCCTTTGTATCCCTTACATGTCGTGGCAGTTCTTTCATTTCAACATCATGGGAAGATGGCTCGTGTCCTTGACTTGCATTTATTGTATTTATCCCTAACAGTTCTTCAAATTTGTAACCTCCAGTAGCTCCTCTCTGTCTTTGAACTTCAATCAGCTGGGTCATGTATTGATGATCCACAATGGCTGCAGACACTGAATCCCTATCATATTCAACAGCTCGATCCAATGCCCAAAGTAGCTTGCTCATGTTATGAACTGGGATTCCAAAGGATTGCATAAAAAGAAGGAGTTGACATGGTTCAAGATCCCTCAAAGCTGCATCAACAAGCTCAGGAACTGAAGAGCGTATCATACGGAGCTTGAGCCAATCTGGATGAAGGAGTGCAACTTCTGAGGTGTCAACCAAGAATGCCTCAGGCAATTCTAAGTTTGCAGGAAACCAGACATTACAGAGTTGTGTGAATAGGCTTGAATCAAACTCTGCAGGAGGGCCATAGGATAGAAGAATCACAATCGCATGAACCACTAGTATGTGCATCGTTGCTGCATTTCCATTTGACCATTGAATGAGGATCTGATCTTGACTATCAGACCATGGATAAGTTTCCTTCAAGGGTCCTCTTGCTTTGATTGTATATTGGTTGAATATCATCAGCAGAGAATGAAGAGTTGACTGGCTTTCTGCATCAGATCTTCCCCCATCTTCAAGAGGCAGTAAGGCACCTATGATAGTGCTTCGCTCAACTATAAGCTGGGACAGATCAAGAACCAAGTCATTGAGATCCCCAAGAGAATCTCCCAACCCATATCTTGCCAAAAAAGTGACATAGTTTCTCACAATTTGTATTTCATTCTCAATTTGGCAGGCTTGCCTAAGAGCCTTCACTATGCAATGTCTCATGAGTGAGAAATTTGGGAGCAATGGGAGGAGGTCCAGCATATGAGCTCCTGGACTAGCATCCAGTTGGACTTCCATCATTTCATCTGGTTTCCTGTTCTCTACAAGGAGTTCAAGCCCACTGATGGCCTGTCTTCGCATGTCTGGATTCTGAGAACTGATTCTCTGAAAGAAATACTCTAATATCTCAAGGCTGGACTGGAGGTCAGCTGATTGTTTGTGTATGATAGCTTTCAAGTGTTGTAATAACTGATCCCTCTTTTGCAGATTCTTTCGACTTCCATCTTCCTGAGACTCATACATGAGGAACTCACACAAGCACTGGACAGGCAAAATATCAAATGCTCCAGCACTAGATTCTACAAGTTCAACCAGCCAGGGCATGGCCTGAGCTGGACCTTGACACTGGAGTATGCCAAGAAGAAAATCTGGATCACGACTTCTACAAAGGAGATGACCCAAGTGAAGTTTCTTATTCAAGGTCTTAAGAGTTTCCAAGATAGCTGGGGGAGGCCTCCGAGGAGGACCAGTTGGATTCAAAGATGTCAACTGTGGCAGGAGCAAAGAGTTGGCTTCTGTGATGACAGCCCCAGCTAAATGAGTTTCAAATTCCACAATAGCTGCACTCTCTAGAGAGGAAAGCTGCCGTTCTTTCCCCATTATTTCCTCATATGTTTCCCCAGATCTAAGAGTGATGGGAGGGAATGTGAACTGATTTGTTATACACATTTCCAATAGGGTTGATAACATGGGGTAGCTCTCCTTGGCAAGAGGCCCAAACACAGATGGATTATGAGCTGTGACAATAAGGAGAACAGTCCAAGCCTTCCAGTAGAGGTTAGTGATGGCTAAATCTGGGGGTGTATACCCTGAAGGGAGTGCAATGCTGTCAGGATGATGATATACAGATAAGTTGAAGAGAAGATCAACAAGTTGAACTCTGTCCACTCGGAGGACTTCAAATCCTTCAGTATATAATAGGCCAGCTCGCTGTACTAACTGATCTGCAAGCTCAAGAGCATCAGGAGCCTTTACTGGATGATCTTTGGATAGGCCAATGATGAGGATCTGCATGAGTGTATCCTGTAGAAGAGGCACATCAGCTGCAATCCTCAGAATGAAGTTTCTCTCACCCTCAGGAGGCCAGTTATCCAGAGAATAATATTGTTCTCCTTTCTCCATGAGAAGAACTTTGTACATGGAATGAACATAGTCATCTGGAGGAGGTCTATACATAGGCATCACAATAGAGTGAAGCCACAGTACAGCATCTTTTTGGATATTGGATATATCTCGCTGGTATGTGCGTAATGCAGTAACATCTCTTCTCTCTCCTCTGGACAGGGCTTGGTATGCTTCACGAACAGGTGGAGAGATTGCTGAGAAGATACAGAGTGTTATGAGGTCAACAACTGAAGTGAACATACGTCTCTTAATGTCCACAGCAAGGTCTCTGAAACTTGCTCCCTTTCTTTCTTGCATCAGTTGGTGTGAGAACACATGAAATGGGAGCTCATGCCTCAACACTCTCACAATTTCCCGAAACACACCCCTTATAGCTCGCAGGAAGTCCTCTTGCTGTCCTAACAATTCAATAAAAACCTCAGCAAGTATGGTGGCTGATGCCTCACCTGCTACCTGAAACATGACAGCAATCATCTGCATGTTGCATGGATTCCTTGATGATGACAATTCATTGTAAATGGTATGCTTCATTACAGTAGACAAGTTTTCTGGATGAGCCATCACCAACTCTTTTAGGCAGTTCATGTAGTGATTTATATGGGGTTTGGCTTTCAAACGGATCTTGATAAAGTGGCTTATCACCTCCACATCAATTTGTGCATTAGTGGAACAATTGATGGCCACAGCCATCAAAAGTTCATTGGCAACACGACCCAACTTTGGATTCTGAAGCCACATTTCCAACCTCTGAATCACAAGATGCCGCACCTCTGGAAGTCCACAGGTGGCTGTCAGAAGACGCAAGAAATTCCTTGTGATTGTATCCACAGGCTGCCGTCGGGTCAACTGATCTCTTATGAGGTCGACTACCATTTGTTCTACAGCATCATTAGAAGCAATATACCTGGGGAGAATCAGTATATTTTGCTTCTCTTTTCCATTACTTAGATCCCCACCATTTATATCAGTTTCATCCAATTCTATTGCTACATTGTTGGGAGAAGGGCAATCACTCCTACCCAGGCCAAGGTCTGTCAATAAGACACTGGGAGGCATTTTTGTTTTGAAGGCCGTCATGATATTGGAAACAAAGCCTTTGCATTGCTCATGATCTACCCACAGGCGCTCTCCAAGGGAGTCATCAATGAATGCTCTAATGAAAACTTCTGGCCAAATATTCTCATCCTGGAAAGCTGCCATAAGGACATTGGCAGCTAGGATAGAGACTTGTGGGTTCCCTTTAGTCTTGAAGCCAAGGGCTTGTTCACGTCGAAGCAGGCTACAAAATGCATTGATGATATCATTAGAGGAAAAGGCACTGGGATAAGTCTTTGCTAGGTATAACAAAGCAAGAGAAACAATTTGATCTGGTCTGGATCTTTGGCCTTTCAACAACTTAGCTGCTCCACAAAGCAAGGCTTCAACTTTGTCTTCTTCACCAATCTCATATGCTTCCTCAACTTCATTTAAAAAGCTGGATGCATCAATCTCAATAGCAAGAGATTCCCAGGCTTCTCCCCTATCAACCTTAGGCCGGCTGACACCTAATGCAGTCAGGGATGGTGTTCCTGATGCTTTCCCTTTCTTGAGAATGGCAGATGCTCCATGTGTTCCTGTTGTTTCTCTCTTCCGCTCACCTGATGTGCCTGGAACTGCTCCTGAAAGGCTTGGCTTGATGCTGCTAAATTTATCAATTGGTGGCAAATCTTGCTTTCCACTTGCTTTCAAGCCAAGAGCAATAAATTCACCACTTGTGGGAAGAGGACCCCTTGGGGCTTTTGATCCCCTTTTGTTGAATGCACTCATCGCCTGAGACTTACAAGACCTCAAAATGAAGGACCCTTTGGAGGTGCATTCCAAAGCCTTTTTCCAATCAAGTTTCCAATAGTATCATCTCCCAACAGGAAGATGTGAACCTACAAATAATGCATGGAGGAGTTTGAAATGGGCAGTTCATATTTTAGGCCTATGACTAATCTTGGCTTAGGATCACCTGTACATTTGCTTTATTATAAATTACCAAAAGTTTTTCTTGTTCATAAAAGTCAATCTTGAAAACAAGTCTATGATTTGTCTATGATGTAAGGGATGTAGGCTACACAATAACTCTAGATATGTATCAATTATCAATCTTTCATTGGTTATTTGTAAAAAAAAAAAAAAAAAAAATTTGCTACTATCTGCCACTGCCTCACCTAGAACTTGTGCAAAATGTATGTAAAATGAAAAAAATCTCCAACTCTGGAATTTACAAGGGGAAAATCCCCCCCTTTCTACAGTGAGATAGAGTCCTTGAAATAGCTTAAGTTGGCTTTCGACCATAGAATTCAAGTGATACTCTCTTAGAGCCATGCTTCCTGGTGAGAATTTGCAAAAAGTTCCATGCATATTTATGTAGAGGGTTACCACACTCTAGTGGAATGCCCAACCCAGCCCTGGAAGGAACCAGCAACAAGGAAATTTTGGAGCCATAATTTTGGCTCATGGCAATTTTCACTCAAACAGAGCTGGGGCTGAAATATTGGCCCATAGCACCAAGGAGGGTTAAACCAATTGCAAACAAGAAGAGAAGCCAAATTTTTCACTGTTTAATGTAACCCTGACAAACTATGGCAAGGGATAATTCAAATTGAAGGGTTCACTGGATGCTCTTAAGCTAACACTCTAAAGAAGTGCTTAAATAGACCCAAAGAGGGTTGCAAAAAAAAACCCAGTGAGTAATCATGACATACCAGCTTTCTGAGTAATTTAAAAAGTAAACTGAAGCAGTCATTTTGGTTAACAGGAACCAACTCAAGATTGAAAAACTGAAACTGAACTCAATTTCTTGTAAATTTTGAAATCCAAACTGACTCCAAGCCAGTGTACTATTTTGTAGCACATAGGACCATGGCACAGGTCTAGGTCTGGTTCAACCCTTTCAGTCCAGGCAGGACTCAGGAGTCTTTCTTTCTTCACATATTACAGGGTTACACAGGAATTCACAACCATGGCCATGGCAGGATTCTGAGTCCCAGTTTATAGTAGTTCACCCCATGTTGTCAAGTTGACAGCAGTCCACAGAAATATGAAACTGCTGCATTTCCTCTGGCACATAAAATGCAAATTGCATCATTCATCAATTGACAAATCCCAGCCAATTTCTTCTATGTTTTTGCAAGCTAGATAATGGAAAGTAGTACAGGAATGCTGGGAAACATACAACATAAACTAGGGATATAGTGCTAGCTGAACTAATTAAATATCATAATATTAATTAAATCTTTTTGAAATAATTGAATATATATTTATTTTACTTAAGGAAACCATTATAAAATCACTTTTATTATATATGAGCCTTGTTGAAGCCCTAAAAGTATATTACTTATTTTTTCAATGCCAAGAACATAATTCAGGACTGAAAGGGTTAAACAACCAAACATAACTAATTTTTCAACAGGAACAAAGAGCAGCCATTAAATTTTTTTTTACCGATAATGGACAATCCCTCCAGACTCCTTTCAACTACTTAAGAATGATGACAGCATTATTACCTGCAGGCTAAACAAATTAAATAATTGCTCTTTGTTCCTCTTCAAAAACTAGTCAGATTTTAATCAGTTGTTTCAATCAACTAAACTTTGAGGTCTGGAAAAAATCAACATATGATAAGGCTAAACTTTAGAAAGATGCAGAAAGAACATAGATATTAACTCCTCGAGGACATTGGGCATAGTAGCTGCATCCATTCCTTTCTGTCCCCATCATCCTTTGGGCATAGTACTTACACCTGAAGGGATTTTTGGTGGATCAGAGTGGATGGAGGGAGAAGTTTTGTCTGGCACTCAAGGGGTTTAAGCACCCAGCATTACATTGTTGCTGCCTCCACAACATAATCCTGCATTGACCTACTTGTTTCAGCTGTTCAGTCATTCAATTGTGAGGAAGTGCCCAATTATACACAATAAGAATGTATCAGAGTCACAGAATTGTTGCCAAAACTATCAAGTATGGAATATAAAATGATCCTGACTTCCAACTTATATGTGATTGCTTTTGCTGGAAATATTTTCACAAAACCTGCACCATGCAAAGAGGGATATGTTCCTGACAGACCTTTGAAATTATCAAGGCTGCAAGCAATTATTAGCACAGTCTCTGACTAACAGGTTGTTGGTAGGTCACCTGTGAGAGGTCAGATCCAGAATTTTCTTAATGTTCATGAAGTTAGGACTGAATATGTAGTGTTTCATCAGGAACATATTGGTGCATTCCAAATTGACATCAGAGAAGAACTGGGCAAGATAAAAGGATTACAGGGAGGTGGTGTGAAGTAGCGCTTTTTCAAATAATACTAAAGCCTAGCCTGAGAACAGCAATGATCTACAGAATAATGATACAATATTTGACAACAATGACTTCTATAAATGAACAAGAGGAGGACTGAGGAAAATACAGGGTTGTGGCCAAGATTTTTCAACATCAACAATAACAAAACACACTGAAATGCTCCCTAGATTAATCCCTACACATCTATGTGTCTCAGTCCAACCCTTCCAGAATTCTGAATCAGGTCATTACCCCAATCATCCACCGAAACAATGCAATTTCCTCTGGCTGAGTCAGAGATCCTATGTTTAAAAAAAATTTGAATGACTCAATATCCTTTTTCATTACCAATGTAGCATGTACAACATTCCAATATACACTGCTCAAAACAATTAGGGGATATTTTAGTTTCTGTCGGATAATTATAAATTTCTGCAAACTATTGGGTACTTTATACATGAATAAATATTTCTTACTTAGGGATAGGGTGTAATTGATGAGATATTGTTTAAATAATCGATATTTATTACAAATTTAACAAATTATACATTTTAGCATAAATAATTTTAACAAGAATAACAACAAGAATAGCCAAAAACGCTTTTGTTAATTTTTAATAGGGCGTATGGTCTCCATTAACAGCCAAAACAGTGGTACATCTTGGCTGCATGGACCAGATAAGATGATCAAACAGTTCTTGTGGGATATTTCCCCACTCTTCTGTGAGAGCAATTTCGAGCTCTTGAAGCGATCATGGTGGCACCAGTCGAGCAGAAACGTGCTTACCTAAAGCATCCCAGGCATGTTCGATTGGATTACGATCCGGTGAACAGGCAGGCCAGTCCATTCGTTCAATACCTTCTTCCTCAAACCACTCTTGTACCAAATTTACACGATGTGGACAAGCATTGTCATCCATAAAAATGAATTCTTGGCCAATTGCAGCAGCATATGGACGAACTATAGGTTCCAAAATCTCATCGCGATACCTTTGGGCTGTTAAGGAACCGTTTCTGATAAAATAGAGATCAGTATGGCCACCTATACTTATTCCAGCCCATACCATCAAACTCCCACCTTGATGTTGGGGTCTTTCATGAACAAACTGTGGATTATTTCTTGTTCCACTTTCACGCCATATCAAGATACGTTGGTTATCTAGTTGCAGACTGAATCTGGACTCATCACTAAAAAGTACACGAGCCCAATCCTCATTTGTCCAATTGTGGTGTTCCTGTGCCCAAATTCTTCGGGCTCTTTTGTGATTTGCAGTAAGTGGAATGCAAACCATTGGTCTTCGAGCATATAAACCTATGGCATGAAGACGATTTCATACTGTCTGTGTCGATACCAGCCTCCCTGTTGCTGCGACAAGTTTGCTTCAAAGTTATGTTGCGTTAAATGTTCAATTTCTTCTGGCAAGTAATGAAAAATACTGATCGTCTCTTGGAGTTGTTGATGATGGGCGACCTTGACCTTGTCTTCGGCAAACATTTCCTGTCTCCAGAAAGCTATTCTAATGTCGTGAAATTATGCTTTGAGATACACAACATGCTTGAGCGACAACTTGCTGCGTTTGTCCAGCTTCTAATCTCTCTTCTCTCCAAGTCATGGATTCCAGGATATCATGTTGCTCTGCCATTTTTAACAAAATAATGGGTGGTAGGTGACACAAGTTTACAATTGAAGTGATAATTATGCACTGTGGAAGTGAGTGCAACAAGCCATGCTTTTATACCCCCCACATGCTAATACAGCTAAGACATGTTTCGACAAGTCTTAACACGATTTTGTATGCAGTTGCGTGTTCTACACTGTTGTATATTAAGAATATTTTTAAATAAATGTGTTACATTTGTAAATTATTTTTATAACTTTATAATTTACAAGAAAACCAAAATATCCCCTAATTGTTTTGAGCAGTGTATATGAAGTGCTCAATTGCAGCTGTATAATAGGTCTAGAGCATCGTGAAAGATAGGGAATGGGGTAAAATTTGATAACCCAATTTGGTATAAATTTTGGAGGAAAGTTCATAAGAGCAACAAAACTCCTCTTAGATTGAGAAAACTTCCTGTTAAATTATAAATTGGAGACAAAAAATGGACATGGGATTCCAGTCCCTTTGGAGTGCCTATACTTCAACCGCATTGTTACCAAATGTAAACCAAGGAAAAATCTGACGGAGTTAAGGAAGATGAGCCCCCATGATGGGGCTCATCAGCATGGAATAGGCTGCTGTTGTAATAGGCCTTAAAAAAGAGCTGGATACCAATTTCCAGTTACTTTTCTTCTGCTATCGTCTATACAACGAAAAGTAACGTAAAATCATAAATTAGAACGATAACTTTGACTCCAAAACCCATTTTCTACCTCACTGCAAGGGCCTCCGTACCGATGACAAGAGAGTCGCCATCTTAATTTCAGCGGACAGCCTGTAGGCCGGCCGACTGGTCCAACCCGATTCCGCGAAACGCTCCAGCGTTCGAGTTCAAGGGTAAATAAGTGGGGCCCAGCTTAAAATCCCGGCTGGAAACATAATATCCAGCTGTAAATTCAGACCCAAACCAACTGGGTAAACTGGGTAGCAGCTGGAAAGTAGTCAGATTCAGATTGGTTCCTAGTTGCAATATCACTAGCTGAATGAGAATCTTTTTGTTGAATGTTTTTGTCGGAAGTTCAGACAAAGAAACAACTGAATTTCAGTTGTAAATTCAGCTGTATTCCAGCTGTCGGGTACTCTGTATGAAATTCTAACTGGAAATTTCCAGCTGGAAACAGCTATTAAAACCAGCTGCATTCCAGTTGGAAAATTCCAGCTATAAACCAACCGGGATCTACTATTTTCCAGCTCTTTGCCAGTTGGAAATGGTCCGAATTTACAGATTTAGTCCAGCTGGAATATTCCAGTTGGGATTTTAAACTGGGGGGACAGAGAAGAATGAAAAGAAAAAAATGCATAGGACTGAAAGGGTAGTGAAAGATGGAATGGAGAAATTTCGACATTATATACGCAAAAAGTTCTCAATGTGTATCCCAACTTGGAGATAGCTCTCAGGATTTTTTTTACCCTTCTCTCATCAATTGCTTCATGTGAGAGAAGAGAGAGCAGTCATCACACAAATGAGTCTTCCCACTCTCAGGAGGAGAAGTTCTTGGATACTGATACACTTCACCAGTTATCTGGAAAAGTATAAACCTTTAATCGGAAAATAGCCTACGATTCGTTTCACGTCTAGGAATATCACATCTGTTGGTGTTGAACCCTTCAGAGTCTTGCGCTTGTAATTGCGCATTATCAAGTCGGGAAAAGACTACAGAGGAAATCATGAACTGCATTGACCCAATCCCAGCAAGAATCAAGACTTTTCATTAAAAAAGCAAACAGCAAAAATAAACTGTCACTGTGAACAAAAACGAAAAAAAAAAAGATTCTTATACATAAATAAAACGTCCGCACAATCTGTACTTTGGGTGGGGACGACTCTGTTTTCAACTACACATTCCTGACACCTTAGCTGGAAGATATACACTAAGTTCTTGCAAAAGTTCTTGCCCCTCGCACAAGCCAACTTTCTGGAAGCATATCTCGGGAACTTTCTAGAAGGTGAGGAAAGGTCTATATATAGCTGTGAAAACCGCAATTCGTCGTAAACGTTCTTGAGTTGGGAGAAAATGCCTCGACAGCACAATTCTACTTCACTGAAAACGAAGCGATCAACTATTTTACACTTCTGGAACAACGGCCATCGGTCACCCACATTGCTCGTCTGGCGAAGATCCCCGTTCTGACTGTCGAGTACAATATTGCCAGAATCAAAGAACAAGGCACGGTAAGGAACAGATGCCGTAATGGCCGACCCCGCAAGATCACCGCCGTCGACGACGAGGCACTCGGTCAGTGGATTCCATGTAACCGTGAGACAACGGCGAAAGAACTGGCACAAAAGTTGCTTCAGGACCGAGGTCGGCTCGTGTCCCTATGCACGGTACGACGCCAGCTCAAACGGATGGACTAAAAGAGTACTTTGCCCCATGCGACGACCATGTTGACACAGTAGCACTAAGATGCGTGCGTCCAGTGGGCAACTCAACACAAGAACGACGATTGGAGCCGAACGGTATTCACCGACGAGACCTCCTACCAATTATTCAGAAACACGATTTGTCGAAGGTCAAAGAATCCAAGAGGCGAAGTCGAGCGAATCTCGAAGAACAGACAGGAGATTATGGTGTGCTTCAGTGTTATGGACCTGGTCGGCTGTCATTCGTTCGAGAGAATTATGGATGGCCCTTACTACGTTCAATTCCTTCAAGATCACCTCCTCCGTAGCGCCAGAAGGCAGTTCGGTCGACGCTGGCGATTGCATCAAGACAACGATCCCAAAGAGAAGTTGAGTGACGAAGTAGTTCCTACTCGAGGAAGTACCCGAAACAATCGACTGGCCGTCTAACAGTCCCGACGTCGATCCGATCGAGAACCTCTGGTCGATCCTCAGACAGCGTGTCGAGAAGCGGAAACCATCAAATCTCGACGAACCGACAGATTTCTGCACGAAGAATGGGACTGAGTCGACTTGGCCACTCTAAATCATTTGGTCAAGTCGATGAAAGCGCGATGTTTGGCTTTGAGTGACTCGAAGGGAGAGAGGATCAATTATTAATTGTGATACTTTGTCCCAAATATCTGTGAATAAAATTGGTTTTTTATACTCATCCCATCCACCCTGAGAAATACTTGACATACTGGGGGCAAAGACTTTTCACCTTAGTGTATATACATGTCTGCACATGTATATACATGTATATACATGTCTGCTACATATACGTGTAGCAGACGACATGAAGAGAAACAGAGTTGGGAGAGCTATAAACAACCTGACCCATAGTACCCCGTGACCCATGGTGCCCCTCACCCTCCCCTACTCCTGGAGAATGGCCAGAAAGGTCTTGGTCTTTTATTTCAGGGAAAAAGGGCTGATTTGCGTCCCGCTACTCTATTTAAATCTGCTGTCCTTAAACGACTTCCCTGGAGGAGTAACGTGAACATTTTTCAGTATAAAAATTTTCAGTATAAGATATAGCTATTGAAATAGCACATTGTAATAAATAAATCAACTGAAACCCCCATGACCTATCGCGCACCAAATCGCGTCCCCTAGCTTGAGGACTGCTGCTCTATTGCATGAATTCTGAAAATGTGGGGATTTTTTGAGGGGGGGGGGGGGGAAGCAATGGTTCGTGAGATACAGCTTTGATGCCATTTGGCATTGTAGGGCAAAATACTAACTCAAATAATTGTTCTCTGTTCGTGTTGTCAAATTTTGTTTTGCAAAAGAGGGTTAATTTAAGGCTTACACACATGACCATTTGTATGACTTGAATGCATTTGTGTGATTTGTGTAGAAGTTTTCGTGTGCGTTATTTTTATGCATTTGTATAAATAGACTTGTTTACATTTAATTTTGATTTTAGCCTTTCTTTCGTCAATCACATTTATCCCCACTTTCGTATAGTCGACGGGGCATATTATAACTTATAGGAATTAGGAACAATTTGCAGCTTGTAATGACTGGAATAGGCATTACCTTGCTATTGAACGGGCTCTTGTCACCAGCATTACTATTTCCCCCCCCCCCCCCCTTTTTTTTTATAAACCAACTTCCTGGCAAATGAAAAAGGACGAAATCATATTGATGGAAGTGTTGCATGTGCCAAGGCCATTCACTCCCCTACACTTCATGCACAGAGTCCTGGCAATTCAGAGCTAATCTAATTCCAATGTACAGTGAAGATAAGTCTAATACCATTGTACGCGTATCAATTTAGAAGAGGTTGATAGACAACGTGTCGATCTCAGTCGTGTTCTACCATGGGAAAATCGTCAGAGTTGCTACACGGGATCGCAAGATGTGAAGAACCAGATGAAGCGACGCGCAACTTTGGAAAATGAAAAATAAATGATTTTTTCCGAATTTGGAAGCAATTAATTTCTTCCGTGTTCGCTTTTCTGGTCATGTGGCGAGAGAGGACACAAGTCCTTATCGCTGAAGAAAATCTCCCAAGGGAGAGGTCCAGACTCCTTGTTGGATGACGATAAATTTTTACATGCTTCAATGAAGGACTACATTTTATCTTACATTGAATTTTCAGTAGAGTCTTGAGGTAATTTCCCAGCACTTCGAATGCTGGGGGGGGGGGGGGGAATGGGCGGCGAAGCTTGATTTGTAACTACCGTTTTGGGTTCCATGGACCCTGATATAAAAATTCAGTCATTTACGTAGGCTGTGCCATGAACTTGGAAAGTCCGATACTCGGTGTATTTCCATGAAGACATGGAATAGTGATTAGGCAAAGTATTTTCAAGAGATTCTTCGGGAATGAAGAGATGAAACAGAGTTAAACATATGACCATCTGGGTTCAGGTAGTTACAGGGTTAATCTCGTCTTTCGCTTCACCCTTTGCCATCGCCAAGTGTCACATGAAGGATATAAATACTTGGGAAACTTATTGCTTGAGTTCTACAGTGGCTGAATTTACCATCCAATTCGCGGCTCCTGGACACTGATTCCAAAGGTCTGATCGTCTCACGTTGCACCAACTCAGACTTTCCCTTCCACTTCAACTATTTCTTAAACGGCTCGTGTCTCCAGTTGCCCTGCCCCATGTACTCGTAAATCCTCCAGCTTCCGTCATCCCTGTCGTAGCAGCGCCTGCCTCCGGCAAGTACAAGTAGGCACGTGGTCGTGACTCTACGCCCTAGGGAGCGTCAGAAAATGGACACCGAAGTTCACAATAGTAAGTCCAGTCGATATTGCAGCACTTTCTGCATGCATCTGCTTACTTGAACCACGGACTTCCTGTCTCGTGAGACTCCGCACCCAGCACAGGCCTTGCTAACGATAGGCTGATGTGCAAAATCGGTACAATGGTAAAGAAGGCAGTCCCCTTTTCCCCAGAAATTCAAAGAATTGAGAAATTGACACAAAAACCTCGGGCGCATTAGACAATTGTCTTCAAGATCTTTCAAATTAGATATATCAAAGAATACGTGTTGATGGACCCTTCATCTTGCTAATCATGGGTGAGATTCCAAGAATATTTGCACCTTTTTCCCCTTTTTTCAGAAATTTCAAGAAAATCAATGAGTTGCAATCTCACTTTGAGGGGATTCTTCCATTGTGAGTGGTTCCAATGGAAGCGCTAAGAAATCAGTTTGAATTCTGGCGAAAGAATGACATCAGAGTGAACTATTCTGAAGGTATTAAATGCCTACAGCAATCTGTAGGTTCTGTTTTGCAGATAAAACTTGGAAAAAGATTCATATTTCGAATTACTTATGCATTTATACGCGAGCAAGCAAGATCAGATTGCCCACGGCGCTTTGCATGAGTTCCCTGGAGATCTGGCAAACCGTATCTAAGTCAGCAGATAACCTCTGGTACCTAGAGTGTTTTATCAACGCGCTCTTCAACTGCTCTTGCAATTCAAGCCCTGAATGCCCAGCGTTCTGGTCTCAGGGGGAATATATTTCGTAAATTTCACGGCAGTGATACCTAGGATCACTGCCGCTGCCTGTTATTTGAACTTGTACTGCAATTATACCCTCCAATTTGTTTAACTTACAGCTGTCGCTTACTCAGAAGAAAGATCACTCTTGAGAAATTAGGAAAGCGCAGAAAAATATACGGGAGGCACTAAAATGGGGCCAAAATTACGCGATAACAAGTCAGAAGTTGAAATGCGTAAAATACCAATTTTTCACATGTTTGACAAAGTCCTGAGGAGGCGAGCGCAGTCATTCAACATATGCTTTGCACAGACGCATGTGAGAAATCAATGGCGCGTTATACATAGAGTTGGACAAAACGTTGCTAATTTCAGATTATTTTTTTCCTATGGAGGGCGAAATTTATCTGTTGACTTCTTGTTCTGACCTATCACCACAGAATAAACGAGTGACTGACATGACGGATTGTTAATAATGGCAACGTGAGGACGTATGTCATTGCCACACTCTGGCGACTTAAGGAACGAATGTTTTTGCAGGCTAACGACTGTGCATTAAGTGACGGAATAAGAATGTTTTCTTTTCGGTGAGGCAGTCTCTGGATGTCCTCCCGGGCCTCTTTTTCTCATCTCAATCTCACATTTGTCCGGGAAGTCAGTGTGGGAGAAAACTATCAACACCGACTTTCTCTGGCATATATGCTGTTTCATCTTCCTTCCTCAAGTGAAAAGCGAAGGATTTAGAGGATTTCCTCCCCGATAATGTCATGCGTTGACATGTGGTAACTTAATGCCTATACTGTATTAATACAAGAACAGTATAATTCAAAGGACATTGCATTTTCATTCCTTTTTCATAAATGGAAATAAAAAAATGAGTGACCACCCAGTCTTGCTGCATGACTTCGTGAGGTTGCATAAACTAAAAAAAAGCGGCAAAAAAAACAGCTAATCTGAATGTGGTTATCAAGTTTTCTTAACCGTAGTTACTTCGGCTATCAGATTGGGAGAAAAAAAAATGTTAGAAGCACTTCTGTCTTCTGTAATTGTTAAAACGGATCGATTCCTCTAAGACAGTCCGAAACCGTGACACCTTGGACTATAACAGAGAATTAAGTGTAAGACATCACGCACGAAGCTAAATTGAACCCTGCAATAAATTAAACTGACACGGGATCAATGGAGTTACATCTACTTCATGCGTAATCCGGTAAATCAGTCTGCTACAAACGGCATGGGATACGCCAGGAGTATGAAGTCCGTAACACTATCGACCTCTACGAGATGGAAAGAGAAGCTTGCGATCGTGCTCAAAGAACCTTTCCGTATTCCACTTCAATGTTGTCAACAGAAATTGCTTCAGATCCTCATTTCTCGCCATTTCAATCTACACCAAATTCAGCGGTGTGGTCAACTGGTATGTCCTTTATCCAACAACCACATAAACTTCAGATTGAGGGTTCATTTTTATTTTTGGGTTAAAATTTTAGTCACCCAAATGGCCGACTATTTATCTTAGGATTGGATTATGACTGAAATTACATGTATAATAATCTTAATCTGCATGAAAATTAGCATTGCCTAAATAGCAGTCTGATTTTTTTTTTTTTTTTGGGGGGGGGGGGGGAAGGGGGTCGGGTAATAAAAAACTTTGTTCCCGGGGGGGGGGGCCCAGTTTATGCTTCCTTTCAGGGTAACAGTGAAGGAAGCTCACTTATTATGGTGGGCTTGGGATCAGGTCACAGATCTGAGCTCTGGAATAATTTATTGAGATTAGGTTTCAGTTTTGGTTGGGAATGTCGTGAAATCGGATTTTTTATGGCAGAATAATCGCCCTCTGGTTATGCTCCTCACCGTGACTTTGTTTTTTTTTTTTTTTTGGGGGGGGGGGGGTAAGTGGCTCGGTTAATAACAAGCTTGGTTCCCGTGGCAGGGGACCCTGGTTTGAAACCTACAATCAAGGGCTAATTTCTGAGTCCAAGTATTTCTGAGCACGTACACTCCCTTATCAAATTCGTGAGGCTTTTGGCCCAGTCGTTAAATCACCTCATTAAACAAAATGTCCGATTAATTCCTTGACAGTCAGTTCCCTCTTGTCAAACCAACGACAGTCAATATCCCAAAGAGCAACTTTCTAAATTGTGGTTCAACGGTTCAGTTCAATTTGATAGAAGATTATGGATGATAGTTTTTATGTACTGGCTTTCCCCCATCTGTTTCCCATCTAGAAAATTATACAAAATGGAACATCACCGCCAATACATTGCCAGGCACTGCTGTAATATTCTCACAGACGAGGAAGGAAATAGATTCAGTCGCAGGGTAATTCTCCCATCCATCAGAGATAAGGTAGTCAATATGTCTTATCAAGACGTAAAATGGGAGCAGATTTGAAACAGTCACGTGGTTTAAAAAACAGGTCATTACAAGGTGAGGGTGGATTTTTGAACAGAGCATTATCCGATAATGCAGCTTTATTTCAGAGAAAATGCGTGATAAATCCAGTAAATAAAGCTGCATTATCGGATAGTGCTCTGTTCAAAAATCCACCCTGAGTCTTTGAAAAAATCAGGAGTTTCTGAAGTGCCAAAAGGAAATGGATCTCATTCTGGAGGGCAATGTCGTCATGAAGAACAAAATGAACTAAGGCGGCACGAAGAAGGTTCTGGGAGTGTCTCCAATAAATAAAAAAACCAAAGGAAACTGTGACTACAGATTTGAAAATGAAATCGTATCACCGTTGACATGAGTGTTGTAGACCTAATATCAGTTTTCATGGGAGATAAACCCTCACCTCCGAGCATGCACCATAGAAATAACAATTATGTAAAAGATGGCATGAATTCATTTGCAAATCACTATACCTCGCGACAACAAGGCATGTCGTAAGCAGGCGAGGTAAACACTATCAAGCCCGAAAACTGGGGGAAAATTACAAGCTCGGAAGGTGGTTGCGAACATTATTAATGATGCCACGGCTACGCAAAAGAAGACAAGTTAGTGTAGTAGCAGTTTAGCTAAAAACTACCTTATTTCTGATCCCATCCTTGACACTCCCATTTCTTCTTTTTTTTTTACTTACTGCCACGGTATCGGCTTTGGAGCCTCATCCATTCCAAGATGAGTTTACCTGAACAAAAATGAAAGGATTCGTTCTTTCGTTTTTAGGTGTCACTACGCAATATCTCATTATTATTGAATGAAATTTTTGTTCGTGCCAAACAAAAAGATAAGACAGCCAGGTTTCTTTCTCACGGGAGGGGCATTGATAAGGAATCAATTTTCACAACAGCTCCGCATGCATTTCCAAGTTTAAACGCTTGCAATTTTGAAATAAAATATGGAAATTATGCTCTCTCAAAATCCGTATATTTCAAGCTATGAGATTTCCCGCAAGGGCAAGGCAAGAAGAGCAAAATTTATTTCTGAACAGGTTACAACAGTTGGGAATTTGTACCATCGGGGAACTAGCGATTCGAGGTAATGACTATCGGAAATTCGACAGCGGGGAAATGACCAGGAGCTGAGCAGAAGACAAATACATTCTGCGCCTTCATCTCAAAAATTAATTACTCAATCTTTTTTTGAGAACATAAATCCAAAACAAACTTGAGAGAGGTGGCGTTGGGTCGTGCATATTCTGTGAAGAAAAGTGGGGGAAGCAGGGTGGAAAATAGTGTAGGGACAGGAGGAGGGCAGTAGAGCACCACCAAGGGAGGCTGAAGCTCTCCCGCCCCCTCCGGCCGAGAAGTTACGGAAATTCTAGCCCTCCCACTTTGCCAAAACCCTGGCTACGCCACTGAGTACGGAGTCAAGCAGATGATGATGCAAGACCACAAGAGGAAACCAGTGAAAGAAGGCGGGCGGAGGGCAGTGCAGGGGCACGGGAGGGGGCAGGAGACGGAGCGCAGAACAGAGGAAGTATTAATAGATTATGGGTTGGTGGAAACGGAAGTTGTCACCGGAGGTAGAGGGAGATGGTTGTACAAGATATTCAACCGAACATCCGTTTCCCTCAGTCTAACTCTATTTGTCGAAAAGTATGCGTACATTTGAAACTTCACATTATAATCTGGTTTTGGCCTGCAAATTAACAGTAAATTATGCCACCCTTTTACTCCGAGAGCAAATTTTCAGTGATCAAAGCAATATTTCGTAGCCGTAGGAAACTCAAAAGTTATGGAACATAATGAAATTTGGTATAAGTAGTAAGAATCCTAGAGAATGATATGCAGTGACAAGATTACCTGAGGTTATATGGTTGGAGGTAAAAGAGTGAGACAGGATGTCAATAGAGTAGTGGAAAGCTAGTGCAAAAAGAGGATTCCAAAGGCGTTTTCTATCAGAAGAAAAGGACAGTCTGAAACTTGAATAAACTTCCTTAGAGTAGATAATTTATTACCACCATCATAGAAAGACATCCTTTTGAAGGATACTTCCAGCATCAAGACAATATAATATCAGACAATTCATGAAAGATGTTGTTTCACCACATCTCGAACATCTCCAATGACTAGATAGAGTTGATATTGCAAAAAACTGAGTCGAAGTAAATTACTCATTCTCATCTACCAGCAGCAGATGACACTACTTACTCAGACAGGTTATTCATCCTGATCATGCTATAGCTTTGGTTAGCAATGCCTGTCTTGAGAACTTTATCTGGAAACTGTAGTGAGGGAAGAGACAGGCTTATAGCAGCCAATGGTGTTTTCCTTTTTTGGTATTCCTCTTTTTCCACGAAGAGAGAAAGTTCGGAACAAACTTCAGCAGATTCATTCACCATGAGGTTACTCTCTGGACTAACTTCAGCAACCTCCTTCATCATGAGAATGTCTGCCAAACTATCATCAGAACCAAAGTTGGAATCTGTTTTCAGTGAACATAGATCTTGCAGGGAAGCATCAACATTTTCTGAATCACGGCGAAGGCGACGCTCTATGAGAGGCTCCATGAGTTGATACACTTCTGCCTCTACATCCCGAAGATGCTCTGTTTGAAATTCCACAGCTTCCTGCACTTCCTTACTGTCAGAAATATGGCGGGCCTTGGGTCGGGGGAGACATAAATACATTAGACGCTTTTCTATGTCATCGGTTATGCTTGTGTATTCAGTCTTCAGCTGACATGCTATCTCAGCAGAGCATGGTGCTCCTTGAGATAGACTCTTGTGTGATGTTCCAATACTAAGAGACGAGAATGCACCCTCAGATGTCGTTGCCATAATTCTGCTGTTTGGTTCCATGAATGTAGCCATGTCAGGGCCTGATGTCCCATCAGGGGCACTCAATTGCGTCACAAAAACCTCTCCTGGATTATTGCTAACATCGTCAACAGAAACACAAAGATCTGGAGGGAAAAGAACACGAGCCATTAGGTTTTTTTGAGATTCTTGTTTGTCTCCACTAGAAAGACCTTCTCTAGTACTACTCTGCTTGAGACTGGACTTTCGGATTGGTCCTCGGAAAAGACTAGGGCTTTCAATCCTTTTTGCACAGGGATTTTCAATCACACTTGGTATGTCTTCCTGGATCTCATGATTTGCAACAGGAGCTTCAGTTCTCTCCCTTGGCTGGGAATCATCCTTCAGGTTTCTAAGTAAAGTCAGAGTCTCAGTCATCATATTCTCCAAGAGAGTCACTCGATAAGTAAAGCTCTTGATGTCTACTATTTCTTGCTGGTGAGTATTGTTCAGGTCCTCCATTCGCTGGTTCAATGTTTCAATCCGGTCATGGATGTTCCTTGTGTGGTCCTTCTCACTTTGAGCTGCTTTCTGTGTTTTATCCTGGAGATACTCTTCCATGCAGTCTTCCTCAAAATCATGGATTCTCTCAAGTTCATCTTTATCCAAGAATAACTTGAGGCCCTCACTGTAGGTCTTGTCAATGCCTTTGCACTTTTGAATCAAATATTTTGTCAGCAACACAACATGATTGATAAAGATGAAGGGAGGTGGCAGCACAGGTATTCGTTCATACTCCATAACTACAGTATATCTCTGGAACATCCACACCTGATGAGAAACAGCACTTACTTTACGAAAAATGTTGTTGAAGACAGCTATGAGAAGATTGATGAGGAGAATGTTTGCAACCAAAAGGTACACAGACATGACAATGGGAGTAATCCAGCGGCCTGTGTGACAAGGGACATCCCCCTCTTCATCACTACAAGGTGGATCAATATCACCAGCAAATACCTCTCCATATATCATGAAGTATGGCTGATAGAAAACATCTCTCAACAGTGTCCAACTAGCTTCTTCATTTGGAAAGAGGATGGACTGACGACAAACTCCAAAGCTCAAGAGAACAACAAGTAGAAGAATGACAAAATAAATCATATTTTCTACCATCTTGCCTATCATCGTAACAAATGGACCAAGATACTTGTTGACTGAGAGAATGTCCAGGATTCTGATGTACCAGTAGATGATGTCAACACAGTAGATTGTTCTGCCAATCTTCATCTGCTTTGGTGTGAAACGTAACCCCATTCCAATCCAAAAAAATAACACAGCCACAACATCACAGACATTCCATTTATTATTTACCCATATGGTGACTTTGTGGGTCAGTTTCACTGGTTCCAAGAAGATAATCTCTCGTATCATCTCTACAAACAGAGTTGACAAGTAGGCAATGATGTACCATTCCTGCCAACATGGCTGGGGTTCCATGCGTACCAGCACTACATAAGTGTAGAAGCAAAGGAATATCACATATGCAATGCTGTGACTCCAAAATTTTGTTATGGGTGCAGCATAGAATTCATAAATCTTCTTTTGTGTGCTTAGAGGTCGGCTGGATTGCTTGACATGCTTGATGGGATTGGTTGAAACTGTCCATGTTCCATTCTCTTTCCCATTTGCATCCATGGCAGTCAAACGCATCTTACTCCCATTCCTCATGAGATCTTGAAAATCATGCTCTGATGCAGGGTGTTTGCGGATAGGTGAATGATGAGACGATGAAGTCAAAGATGACCTTGAAGAAGAATCTGAGGATGTCAAAGACGATGAAGAACTAAAGTCTTCATGTTCCTCTTCTGTCTGTGGCTGAAGTTGAAGTTCTTCCTGAGTTTTGAATTCTAGGGATAGAAGAGATGGAGGGAAGAGAAGTCCAAGGATAACTTTGAGGTTTGTATTCTTCCTCATCCTTAGACCCCCCATCCATAAATCAGCAAGTAGGATCTGAGCACATGGATGAGCAAGGAATGCTTTGTGCCCAGCTGAAACAGCTAGGCTCAATGAGGTCATCTTGCCCCAGTTGTTAAGCTCATAAGTAAGGAGTTGTGCTGTCATATCACTGTCATGGCGATAGCAGAAATCCAACAGCTCTAGAGACAGATTCTCAAACTCTTGCGCAAAGTTCTTCAGTTCTTCAGCTACTTCTGCTTCAAGGTCATCATCTCTGGCTTCATGAGCCATTGCTTTGTACAGTGTGGATGCAATTAGGGCTTTTGCAAGTCCTTCTTCTCCATGCTGCCACATGAGAAGAGCCATGGAATGTCGTTTTGTCAAGATTGCCCATACCATCAGGTCATTGAAGGGATATTCAAATACAACATCAGGAACTTCTAGTGCAAGGTTTCCACGTTGACTATGGAGGACTGAGTGGTGACCAAAACGCAGGACTGACATAGAAAGATTGCGAGGAACTGGTTCGGCAGGTTTCATCACAGCTAAATACAGGTGTCTAAACTTCCGTCGACAGTAGGATGACTGGAATGCACCTCCCATGAGCTGGTTGATGACAAGTCCAATATCTAGTAGAGTATATCTAGCAGTAGAGGGCACACCAGGCCTTACATCATGAATGAGGTAATGTAGGGTGTTGGAAGGTCCCACCTTCACATTATATAGCTCTTCCAAGCGTTGAATGGTCAAAAACCTGGAAATGGCCACTCCATTTTCCAAAAGGAGTTTCACAAAGTCCAGGCGGTCATGGATCAATGCCTGCATCATTGCATCTTCCAAGGAACCCCTAGCCCATTCCTGGCCATAAACAAACAACTGTGACCGGGCAATGTCAACACGATTCCAAGTAAGTGCAAGAGCCAACTGGTCTTGAGGTAAGAGGTGTTCATTCTTCAGAAGTGCACATAACATTGCATGATCCAATTCTGGACACTCTGAATCTCCAAGGGAGAAGACTGTGATCAAGTGTTTGTGCCTCACACATTCCATGATTTCCCTGAAAAGCTTCAGCGATGACATAGTATCCATGCAAAATGTTTCTTGGATGGTTGCAAGGAGCTGAGACTTCACTTCTTCCAGTTCCAAAGACATTTCTTCATCATTCCATGAGTGCCTGTGAGCGAAAGCCAGTAGGTCAGCAGCACGACCAGATCCATCAACAATGACTACAGGCACTGGAGGAGAATCAGTCACATATTCTAGGACTGAGCGGATAGTATTTGGCCCACCTTCCAGCACCACTGATACAACTGGAATGCTACAACTTTGGAAGCTCAGTAGTCTCAACTTAGAAATGTACTTCTCCAATTTCTTACGAAATGAAATCTCAGCACCATATTTACCTGTAGTGCCATTATCAACGAGAAGGAAGAAAGCATGACGACTGTTCAAGACAGACAACTTGGACTTGGGAGCAGCAAGAGAATGATAAGGAACATCTTTGTTTTTGGCAATCAGGTTGATCCTGTTCTCAATGGCACCCCATGGTGCAATCCCAACACTGACAACTCGTCCTGGTCGTAAACGGGGTGACCTCTCTGAAATCAAGGCCTCACCTACATATTGTGTTGCACCATTGTCTGTTCCTGCAGTGAAGATCCAGGCTCCAGTTGTTTTTGCCACTTTCAGCAGACCCTTTTTGAATGCCTTTCTAAGTTTTGGTTGTAATTCAAAATTTTGCTTCCCACCATGCATGGTAATAAGAAGTTTGGGTAGTTCCAAGTCCCACTCTTGGGTAAACAGCTGTATGACAGACTCTGGTCGAGTATCATGTGCCAGGCGTATATATTTTGCTTTGGAAGGATGTGCTCCTCCTTGGAATTCAATTGTGCCATAAGCATCTGTGGGTACTCTCTGAGTGTGGCGAGAGTGAGTCCACTTCCCATCTATATTTGCAGCTTCAATATTAGGGGATCCTTGACCACTCAACAGTTCTTGATTTGGGAGACACATTATGAGGGGATGGTTTGCAATTGGCCAACCACAAGAACAGCGTGAAGGATCCTTTGGAGCAGGAATGATCTGAGAACATTCCCTCTTGAAGAAATTGTTTTCTATCCAAATGTTTGGCTCAAACATTGTTATTAGATCATGAGCCTAGGACCTACAAAGCAAATGACTTCTTTATCAACTTCATGGTCTTGCTGTTCAACATTAAATTCCACATATCCAAAACAGGAAGTTAAGGATATGATGGGATTGAAAGTCCCTCCAATATATCCATCACTTCAAAGATTTCAAAGGAAGGCCAATCAGTAGCTTCTTGAACCTGTCAACAAAGAATGGGAGAAGCACAGCTAGTCAGTCCTATTCTTATAGGGTCTATAAGACTCAGCCTTAGAGCCAAAATAACAGTAATCCCTGTCAAATAATATTGCACAGTTTCTTTCCATCTGAGATTGACCAATCTCAGATGGAAAGAAACTTTTTCGTATGAAACCCATAATCTACATAAACTTATCCATTTTCCCCATGGTATCAGAACCAACTGAAAAGGTATCAAACTCAGCCGTAAAAACTTGAAACTATAAAAAAAAGTTTTCTTTAATATTTGTAGCATACAAGCTCAATGACAAGACTTTTCCTTTTTGACATGATAAAGGGAACTTGGTATCCTGAACATGGTAACTACTCATAAAGCACAGAGCCAGTTATAGTATTTAGGTCTATTCTATGCAAGACAAATGTCTAGTATCCATCCTATGACATATCACTGCTGCAACACTAAACCTGTAGGCCTACAGCTTTAGGTTTGGCCTGCATATTTATAAACTACAGTCTAGCCTTGATATAGCACCACTGTTGGTCATTGCTGATTTTGGTGCTATAACAAGAGTGGTGCTATATCAAATTAACTATATCCTGTATTATATAGACCTAAGGGAAGATTTGTCCATGAGATGGTGATAGGCAAGAGTGGCACTAGATCAAGTGGCAGTATAACAAGAGTTGACTAACTTAAAAATTAACTTTACCAGCTTTACCATAGGTTCCATAGCTCTAATGCCACTTCTTGTACAGGTGATATCCTTCACCTCCTCATATGCAAAACAGAAATAACATGGAAAACTTGAAAGATAGTAGTATCTATTCATCCAGGGAATTAGCTATCCTTCATGAGATATTACCAGCTTGAATTCTCACAAATGTGCAGAGATGTGTCAATGTAGCAATAGTTAAGGAATTCTGTATTAGTCACTCTTGGTGAACTTAGCTTCTTCTATTACTTTAATAAGAAATTTTCCAAATTCTTGTGGACTTGGTTTCAGGTCTACACTCTGGTTATGCCTACCAGCCTGACTACATGGATGAAAAAGAAAATTTCTATAGCAGGCATATGACCTCATCTCGTTAAAACTACTATCTTTCCCTTCATATAAAATCTGCAAACCAATGAAGAATTACTTAGTTCTCCAGGGCACAGAAGGAATTATGTATAAAGTGCTGCTAAGCTGAGACCTATAATATAGGTAACCTGGTCTAATGCACTGGTAGATTCAGGAAGTGTACCCAGGAGGAGAAGAGGGGGTGGGGACACATTGTGCATTATGGAACAGTGTTTCAAAACCTTTTTTGATGTATGGCACACCTAGGCATGTGACACCTAAACACATCTACCTCACAAGCCCCATTTTTTCATGGTACATTTCACAGTCTGGTCATAGCATGCTACTTTGACTTCCATTCCTGACATTAATTTTTAGAATGTTCCAATACTATTCACTTTGTGAAGCCCTTATTTTACATCAAAGAAAAAGGATTACATTAGCTGATGCCAAGAGTGGTTGCTTGACAAGTAGCAAAAATCACTCAGCAACTGATTTTGGCAGCAGTGTTGTCCTTCCATGCCACAGTGCTATAACAATGCAAACAGATCCATGGTATTGTAAGGGAAGCAGTTTTGTCACTTCATTGTCACATGCTGCACCATGTCACACACAAGTAGAAACAGAGCTGAAGACAGCTGGAAGTATCCTAGGGCAAGTGCAGTTTTGGGCAAATGGAGGGAAATCTCATGGTATGCCTATAAGTACTTCAGGGCACACCAGTTGAAAAATACTGTTATAGAATGTATGTTATCAAATGGTTTGTATGTTACAGAAAATATTAATAGTAAAAAGAAAGAGGGCAGCAATAATCACCATGAGAATAAGGCAAAAATGCTCTGATAAACTCTCTCTGCTTGTCAAGCTTGCCTTTGCACCCAGTGGCGTAGCAAGGGGATGTAAGCCCCCCCAACATTCCACTTAGCACCCCCATTGGTGAAATCCTGGCTATGCCACTGTTTGCACCCCTCTCAATCCTTCACCCAGCACCTCACACCCAGTTGAGTCCTAATCAGATTGCTTCCCAAATCTCCCTCCCCCATTTTAATTTTCTGGTTGTACCTTTAGTTAGGTTACTGTATGCAGCATAAGAACCTCACTAGATATCATAAACTCAACATGTGTCTTTAAAATATTCAGACACAAGAATTTCCAATTATAGATTTTTTAAGATGAGTATGATGCACTTGAAGTAGACTGCCATACAGGAGCCAATTTCAATTCAAACCATTCCATCCCATCCCATGATTGCCTTTATTTTTTTCTTTATTCACCTTTACTTATATGGATCTGGACTATAGAGAGTCCAAAATCAGCCATTGAAATCATGACCTCAAATTCTTGGCTCACTCCAATCTGTATTTCCCAGAAAAAATTGTCCCTAAATGACCATAGATTTAACTAATCCAAGACTGTAGCTACTACTTGACATTTTCTAAACTGTTAACAGTATGGGCCATTGTTACACTTTGTTACACATTGGCTATTGTTACACTTTTATGATTAACAGCTAGGGCAAGAAAAACTATTAAAAAAATATGCCAGCTCTAGTGGGTAGACTGCCCCAGATGTCAAAAGCATACCTCTTCCACTCATTTCCCACATCTTATCACTCTGGCAGTCCCTGAACAAAAGACTGAACCTTCCCAAACATGTCAAGAACCATGCTACCTTGCTCAAAATACATATTCTTGGCCTTTTATCAAGAGTACCCATTTTTGCCTACATCAGGTCCCTATGAGCAGATGTTTAACTGCTGCTTGCTTTAGTTTAACTGCTGACGCTTCTGCTTCAATACAGTAGCACCTATGCCTATGCATAGGCAAAGTTAGAGGTCCAGGTCTATACAAGTCAGAAAATCCTCTGAAGTGCCCAACTTAAAGAAAAAAGTAGTAGGCCTTCATCAAATTTAGATTGACATCACTTTAGGAACAATTATTATGAACTTTTTCCCATAACCCTTCAAAGATGGTGAAATTCAAAAAAGAAAACAAAAAAAAAACAATTTGAATGCATTGTAATATTGCAGCCCTTTGGGCATTAAAGCCCAAAGGGCTTCAATTTGCAGAACATAATAATAATTTATTGAGTAGCAAATGTTAACATGCAAAAGTTTCAAAACTGAGAAAGTGAGAGAACTACCCACTCAAAACAAGTAAAAGGGCCAAAATCTGATTATATTTATTTATTTTTAACTACAACCTACAGTCAAAACAGAAAAAATACTTGGAAATCATTTGAAAGTAAGAATTCAGGAGGAAGGGAAGAATGCAATTAGATAAAATTGTTATACAACAAAACCTTGACATCCCTAGGAACTATGTGACTCATGTTCAGAGTATATGGGGGAGGGGTTACCGCTCTGGATGGAAATCATGGGGAGATATGGGAAATATGAGACTTGAACTAGCTCATCTCACAGGCACATTAGATGGATCACACATATCATCCAATGGCGCCAGACTTAGTTATTGATATTCCTACACGACAAACCGCGAGATGGATGAGGTCGGCATGAAGTGGAACTGTGTATCATGAAGAAACCAATGTGGACGCTACCTTACGCGAAAAACTCACGTGATCCAAAGGCTATCTCATACTTCAAACCCATTGGAGTGGGACGTTCGATTGCACGTTCAGTGGGCCTTACTCGGAGCTCGCCATCCCCCTAAGCCTAGGAGTCAACGCAAG
The DNA here is from genome assembly GCA_905338385.1 of Darwinula stevensoni. Taxonomy (NCBI): domain Eukaryota; kingdom Metazoa; phylum Arthropoda; class Ostracoda; order Podocopida; family Darwinulidae; genus Darwinula; species Darwinula stevensoni. Next base: position 152,696 of record CAJPEV010000251.1, read on the forward strand.
CGTAGTACATTTTCTTTTCCTTCTTTCTATTTTTTTTTTTAGTGCAGTTGCACGAATTGACCGTCACTTCATCGATTCAACCCTAATATGAAGCCATAGTCGCATTGCACGAATAAATCGTTACTTCAATCATCTTTCCGAACCATGACGCATTCATGGTCTTTAGAGCCTCCTACGCCTAATACCTCAACGTGCATCGTGAAGTTTAAAGGAAGATTTTGAAACCCGTATTTGCGTTCTCCTAAGGCCTATAATTCCCTCCGGGGATTTCGAATCCGCTTCCTAATTGCAGAGGGCGCAGGCTTCGATAAACCCTGAGGAGGCCAGACTGCATTACGTTTCCCTTCGCTCATGGCTCCCCGTTGGAATAGAATGCGTGCTTATGGCTTGCAAGATCTCTGGGGACGATGGTTCATGTCTCATTGATCGATTGAGTATGAGATGGCTACTGGGTATGGCAAAAGAAATGACCAACGATTTTTAGCTTAATTGTCTCTGCTCACACTGAAGCTATTTTCGTGAAACTTTCACAATGCGTATGTGAGGATGCTCAACTGATCCTCAAATTTTCATCCAATTCCTGGAAACTTCTGGGCGGCCCTGTCAGCAGTTACTGAAGAGAGATTAGATATTGAGAATGGACGAAAGTAGTAGTGGAGTGGAGGGCAACCTCGGACGATGCCCTTTCCAGTCATCGTGACCACGTCCAACACCGCTTCCATTTAAATTCATCTTGGGCTGGTTGCTTCTTGGAGATGGTTTTCATGACCTAATTCCCAACGAATAGCAAATGAATCAACGGTTATCAATCTAGAGAGTTTTCACGAAGTTCCTACAGAATTTCTTAGGTATGCGGAGAAGAACGTGAGAGACGAGGACTCAAGGGCCTGACAAAGAAGACCAATGACTTCGAGTGACTGTATCTAAAGGCTCCTTTAGATACCTTGCCAAATTTGGTTAGAATATGGAATGTCTTCTTTTCTTCGTACCAGGTAAGTTTTCCCATATTCTTTTGATATAAATCGAAATCTATAGCCAATATTTTCCAATAAGTCTGAAATAAATAGAAAAAGTAGCTCGCTTAGAGGAGGGTAACAGTGCTTTAAGAAAATGTTGATACTTTAATGAAGACAGGCGGCGCTGGAGAAGGCAGGGGACAAATTAAAACGTTCAAATCAATGGAAACGATGTTCAACATGACCTCCATGAGCATTAGCGATAACTCAGTCGTGGCTTCCATTGCCATTGCTCTATTGTATCTTGGGAAACGGCGAGCCATTTCTCCTTGATCCTGACTTTGGGGTCTCCAACATCTCGAACAGGCTCCTCGTAAACCAGCAGCTGCAAAAACCCCCAAATGTACTACTACAAAATGAGTGACCTCCCTCTCCCTGGTCACTCATTTCGGGCAATGAAGCTGGGAAAGACTTCCAAAAATGCAATACTGTAGTGTACCGGGCTGCATGCACTGGGGCTGAAACCTGCTGAAAGTCAAAGTCGCCGTCTGGATACTGCGTCAACATGTCAGGAAGGTCATGGTCATTCAAAAGAGTCAATGAATAATATTTAGCATGGATCTTGATCTCTGGCTCCCCAAAATGGATTTACGTTTCGCATTTATAGAGACAGCAGCTCAAACCATTATGGACTTGGTAAAATGACAGCGGTCGTTGATCAAACGACTCGTGACAATTTCTGACTTCCGTTGAGTACTTTGGGCGAACAGGGGATCAATTTGAGCACTCATGGGGGTTTCAACAGTGAAACACTTCTCGTCCGAAATGACCATGGTCCATTCTGAGAAAAGAGGCAATATAGAGATGAGTGATCTTTGAGAGAACTCTCTGGATTGATACTCGTCGATTCGCTTGCTACTAATTGGGAATATTAATTGGGGTTTATGAAAACTACTTCCAAGAGACGACCAGCCCAAAGAATGAATTTAAATGGAAAAGGAGTTCGAGGAGATCTTGATGACCATGAAGGACATCGCTCGAGTTTCCTCTGCTCCACTTCTAGCAGGAGCTCTAGCTCTTGTCCGTTCTCATTCTCCAACTTCTTTTCAGTAATCGCTGATATCTGATTGGAAAGAAAGTTCTCGGAATTTCATGAACAATTATT